>PVJX010034949.1:0-18597 GCA_004027295.1 Dolichotis patagonum | reverse complement strand
GTGTCTCATTGGAACTTGAACATGCGTGATAGTTCAGGAGACGCTCTTGCTTCTGGTTTCCCCGCCCTGGGGTGGCCGCAGCTCCCCAGACCACAGTCACTTTCCAGGGCGGCAGGCTGCTTACTGGTTGGCTCGGCGCCCTAAGTTCCAGCATGGCGCGGATCTCAGGAGACGCTCTTGCTTCTGGTTTCCCCGCCCTTGATTGGATATTTTTGACAAGTGTTAGTAGGAGGCAGCAAAGCATGAGCAGACTCCTAAGATTGCTAGGACTATCCCAACTAGGGTTTTGAACCCTCCACAAGTTCAGAACCAGCCTCTCAACAAAGTGCCTGGACACCATCCTTGCCACTTTTGAACTGGGTCATAAGCCAGTGTTTGGATCTTGGCAGTGATGTTTTTAATTATCATTGTTGTTAATTTTTAGACAATATTTGGCTAGACTAAACTTTCTAAATATTCCTTGTTTGCAGGGACAGCTGGGAAGTAATCTGAGGCCTGCCTGCTTTGGTAAACGCCTTTCACATTTTGCAGGCCTGTTGCGCCAGTTGATTTCAGGCCTTTGCGGTGTCACTGGTGATGAGCTCAAGCACCACTTATAACCCGGTGGTGTGGCTGGGCACATGGGTGGCGCTATGGTATCCCACATGGCATCCTGTATCGTTTGGAGGGACTTCAGTTTGTTTTAAAATCACCTGTTGTCTTTTTTTTTTCCATAGACTTGAAACCAGGTTTCATAAGGTAGGGGGGACTTGGGTCCTAACTGGCATAGGGCTGGTTATCCCCTAGGTCACAGAGTGAGGGGGTCATCTGATGGTCAGTGGAAGTTTGTGTGTTCTTGCACACTCGGGTATGGTACAGCAGGGTTCTTGTTTTAGTGTTTTTTGGCTGCATGGTATAAATGCAGTGGGAACATTCTTTTAAGGATTTTTTTTTCTACACTTGATCTTAGCCAAAAGGCCGAGAAGCGATAGGATTTTTTTTTCTTAGACTGAAGCAATAAGAGAATTATAACAGAAATGAAGAGTCATATGTGGTTGTCATAACGCCATGACAATCTCAGGCTTCGCCCGTGTCAACTGGTCAGCCTCCAGAGTGACCAGAGCAGAGCTGTCGACCGTGGCAGTGGCTCAGTCTCCCCACAGGAGTAGCCAGTCTGCTCTGGATCCTGTCAGCCGGTCCACTTGCCTTGGGCTACCGGCCTCAGCCAGCCGTGGTGGATCCAAGGCACAGCTCCTGCAACTAAGAGCAGTGGGTATAGACAAGACTGCAGTGTGGAGCCCATCCCAAGTGGCCCTGGAGTGGTAGGATTCCGCCTTTTGACCCAAAGAGTCTCTGGCTTTAAAGAGGCGAAATGGGTCTGTTAAACTTTTCTCCTGTACCTACTCATGGATATCTCGTATGGCTATTTTTAAAGCCTATGTTTGTCTCCTTAGTTAATTTTTTTAGTTGGCAGACCCCACCTTTAATTTGACCTAATTGGGGATGGCCAGCCAAACAAGATTTTCTAAGGGCATACCCTGTTTGCTTAATGGGGTACACAGAGGAGGGCCAAAGCAGGACTTGATCCCATCTTAAGAGTGCTTTTTTTTTCACAAGAATTATCAAAAAAAAAAAAAAAACAAGAATTATCTCCAATTTATTTAAAACATAGTATTATGGTACACATCCCCAGGGTAAAGAAAAAAAGCAGCACATTAAAAAAAAATCACCAGTCATATGTTAGCACTGTTACTGTGGTTTACATTTTTTATATAATAATATATGAACATCAAGAAAGCAAATAAGCAATTATGTTAATATTATATTTTCTTTTTTAAGAGTGCTATTTGATAGGACTTTTTTAGCAGCTGTTTGAGTGCTTGCTTTATGTGCTCTACCTTTTCAGAGCTTTGAGGCCAGTAGGCTGTGTGTGATTTTTATTTTAACATCTACATGAGCTCTTGAACCATCTCAGCCATGAACACAGCCCCATTGTTTGACCCAAAGTTAGGGGCAGTCTGATTGGAAAGATGTCCTTTGACAGTACTTTTGTTACTGTCAGTGCTTTCTCTGTCCCGATAGGGAAGGCTTCCGGCCACCCCAGAAGATGCAGACTGGCGCCAGCGTAAATCCATAGCTTCCTGCTGGGGCAGCCCTGTGAAGTCCACAAGCAAGTTTTCACGTGGGGTGGTACCCACATCCTGGATGCCTGGGGTCCTGGTGGGCTCTTGTTTTGGGTTGTTCTGTGCACAAGTTAGGCACTGTTTGCAAACAGGTGACGGCAGTGAGCCATAGCATATAAAAGTGACAACTTAGTAAGATCTCTCGTGTCATTTTTTTCCAAGTGAAACCCTTGGTGGACCTGGCTCACTAACCTAGGGCCATCATTTCAGGGCTAGCCAGTCTCTTGTCAGAGACTCCACCATTCTCCCTTGGCATCAGCCTCAGGGTCCTGGGAAAACCATGTCTTTTTGACATATACTTTGGGGTCTCCAGAATTGGGGGTTTGTGGATGAAGGGCAGGGCCAGGACCTTTTGGATTGTGGGGCTGCCACAGCAGCTTTTTGGTCTCCTATGGCCTCTATAGTACCAATCTGTTGATGTCACCTGCAGTGTACAGCAGCCACTTTCCCCGGTGCCCATACAGCATATAGGAACTACAGAATTACTTTGTATTTTATCTCCTTTCCCCCAGCAGTCAGGAGCCCTCTCTCCCTGTATATAACTCCATGAACAAGTAGCGTGACAAAGGCATACATAGATTCAGGAAAGATGTTAGCCTTTTTGTCATTACCTAGTAACAGGGCCCTTGTCAGGCTATTAGCTCAATCAGAGGTTCTGGTAGGCAGAGCCTGGGCCTCTCCCACAGTGCCCAGTGTCACACTTGCATGTCCTGCTCATCGGACCTTGTCTAATACAACCTGCTCCTGTCTGTAAAATACTGAACATCTGGGCCTCGCAGAAGGCAATTTGACAGATCTCTATAGCTTGAGAATTCTTTATCTACAGTTTCCACACAGCCATGAAGGAGACTTCTGGTTCCCCTAGAAGCAAAGTGGCTGGGTGAAGAGTGCCTCTAGGAAGACGTGAAGATTTTCACATAGGAGCACTGATACCAAGTCATGAGTCAGCCTTGGGTTAGAGAGCCAGGGGTGCCCGCTCTGGTCCGTTAAGGTTGTAACTGGATGTGGTCACTCTAATACTCAGTTATCTCAGCATCAGCTTGTCAGCTTCCTGCATCAGCAGGGCAATGGCAGCAAGTGCCCTGAAGCACAGTGGCCAGCTTGGGCCACAGAGTCCAGCCATTTTGACAAGCCTGCTACCAGTTAATGACAGGATCCCATGACCTAGGTGAAGACTCTAATAGCCATTTTCTTTCATTCGTGGATGCACGGGAAGATGGGTTTAGTTATGTCTGGCAGTCCTTAGGCTGAAATTTGGGATCTAGGTGCTGTATAATCTCTGTGTCCCATCCCTCAGTGACCTCTGCTCCACCCCACCCCCCACTGCTGCCCTGCATGCTGCAGCTAGCAGATCTTTCCTTTTTTTTTTTTTTTTTGAGCTGTTGTTTGGCCTCCCACTTGGCTTCTTGGTTCACACACACTTCAGTGGCTGCTTCCAGGAGCTGAGTGGCATTCGTGCCCACACAGCCCTCTCCCCTCTGTGCTTTCCACATGATATCCCGTTGGGCTCACCCTCCATTTCCAGTTACCCCAACGTACCTTCCAGTCACCCCCACCCGCTCTCTTGTCCCTGCAGCAGGCCTCCCGTATAGAAAGACAGCCAGTCAGCTTCATAGTCCTCAACCTGTGGGGCTAGATTTTATTCCATATTCCCACTTGTGACCGTTCTCACAGTTCTTTAGCGTTCTTTCTAATGGGGCGGTGGCCACGCTCTTCCCCCATCCCCACCCTTAGCAGTGACCTGGTGAGAAAGCGTGAGTGGCACTTCCATGGAGGGCTGCCCTCCGAGCTGCTTGCCTGAGCCGGGAAGATTTTAGAGAGAAAAGCTAAGTTTCTCTCCAAGCTCTGCTTTAAAAGTACAAATAGGTGAATGAATTGCAATGGAGTATTATTCTGCCTAAAAGGGAAGCTGGGGGCTGCCATGCCACTGCCTCATGGAGAAACCCTGAGGACAGCGTGAGGAGCCTGAGCCTCCTCTGAGAGCCCCTGGAGGAGTGGCGCCCACAGGCACAGCCTAAGGGTGGTGGCTGGGGACTGGAGGAAGAGGGAGCGGGAAGGAGTGGGGAGCCGCTGTCCCAAGTCCCTGAGTGCCAGGGAGGCGGGCTCTGGAGACCAGTGCTTGTGACGCTACAGTCACTGTGGGCGGAGTTAATGCTGCTGAACTGTACACACAGAAATACTTACAATGGTCAACCTCACGTTCATGTAGTTATTTATGTATTTACTTATTTATGGACAGAGTCTTGCTACATATGTAGTCCATGCTGGCCTCCAACTCACAGTTCTCTTGCCTTGGGCTCAGGTTACTACAATTTCTTTAAAGTTGGTAACTCTTGAATCAATGAGACTACTCAATTACATGAGTCCATTCTGGGAAAGTGGTCACACCTTAGTCCATTTCCTGTTGCTATAGAAATAGACCAACCGGGCCAGGGATTTAGCTCAACGGCATAAGCGCCTGCCTTGCAAGTGCATGGTCGTGAGTTCGAAAAAAAAAAAAAAGAAATAGACCAACCTGACACTGGGTAACTTACAGGACACATCAGTGTGTTTCTTAGGGTTCTGGAGGCCGCAAAGTCTGAGCCTGAGGAGCCCCGCCCAGCGAGGCCACCTTGCTGTGACAGCAGTAGGCAGCAGGTACCTGGAAATGCAGCTCTGTAGTTCTTTTCTTAGCCCACACATCCCATCGTGGGGACTCCACCTTCTGGGTCTTCTCTAACCATAATTTCCTCCAAGTGTCACCTCCAAATGTCATCAACATATTAATCCGAGAACTAATTTCTAACACATAAATTTGAGGGACCCATTCAGACTTGTACAGAAGTGTCAGTAATTGCTGTGAGACTCTCCCAATGATGGAGACCGGGTGCAGAGCTCACCTGCATAGCAGAGCTCCCATCTGGCTTCTTTCCACGTCGGAGCAGCTATGGTTACCTTTTAGCTGTATAACTGCTTCAGCTTCTCCAAGCACTTAGCCCATAGCTGGAGCACGTGACTAAGTAGAAACGTGTCACAGCTCCATTACTTAGTCCTCACTCCCCCTCACTCACCTGTGACCCGTGCAGGAAGACAGTCCCTGTTTCTCAGCACCACAGTTGTTTGTGAGACCCAAGTGTCACAATGGACAGTTGCTCATGCACCACAGTAAGCACTGGTGCGTGCCAGGGCTGGGGATAGGCTAAATGGAACTGGTCACTACTCCATGCTACACCTAACTGAGGAACAAGCGGTAAGTGAAATGATAAATAGAGCCACCAGCATTATGACAACACAGAAAAAGGGGAACTTAGGTCAGTCCAGGCTAGGCAAGGGGAGCCAAGGAGAGAGATGGAAAGATCAGAGCTGAGAGATGACAGGGCATGGGGCTTTTTTTCTATTGATAAGGATGGGGAAGCGCCCCTGTCTCTTTAGTACTGGTCACAAGATGCTGGAAGCCAGTGAGTCCCTGGTATCTCTCCTCATCTGTGGCCATCACCACTAACATCCCTGCCCTCTATCCTAGTTTTCTGTATCTGCTTCCTTCCCTCACTATGCTCCCATGGACGCTGATTCCCACACGTCTGCTTTCCCATCTCCTTCTTCTGCAAGATACAAAGTGTGCAAAGCCTTGGTAGAGAGAATCTGAAAGAGAGAAATAGAAAAAATGGTAGAGAGCTTCTCCCATTTTCCAGAACAAGGACACGGAGCAAGTTGTCCATCTTGGACCCCAACCGTGGCAGTCAAACTGGATCCCATCCAGAGTTGCCAGGGCAACCTATTCTCCCTGCCCAACAGGCCTGTCAGTCTTGAAGACCACCACTGGGATCATGATCCACCGGACCAACTGTGGTCCCTAACAGGAAGTTCCTTGGAGACTGTGTCTGCAAAGTCTGGGACTCCAACATTAAGCGCAGGCAGCATTGTGTACAGTTATTTTATGGGTTTTGTTGTGTTTTGATTTGCAATGTTAGGGCTGAAAACCTAAGGCCTCGTGCATGTTAAGACACACCTCCAGATCCACCCCACCCTCTCTCACCCTCTGCTGCCCACCTGACACCTTTCCACTCCATGTCTCTGTATGCTGCCTTGCATCTTAGGCTGCAGGAGCACCCCGGCACATGGGTGCTGTGGATGCCACATACCAACAAGGCTGGCAAGCTGCTCGTCCAGAACCCCATTTGGTCCATTCCCTGGTTCCCTGGGGCATACTGGGCTCGCACTTGTAGCTGCATGGCTTTTCTTTGCACTTGAAGAAGCATGGAAAGAGTTTAGGTAGAGAGATGGATGGCACAATCAGAGTTAGGGGAAACATGAAAGAAATCTGTCTTTGTTCTTTCAGATTGCTGAGCAGAAGAGCAACCCTCTTCTCTGACTTTCTGTTTCTGAGATCCTGGCTCCATTTCAGTATCTGTCCTACAGGCCAGTGCTGCTGCCTCAGCAAGGTGAAGCAGGAGAAGCGTAACTCCTTGGAACCTACAGCAGGTACCAATCCCTCTCCACTTCTGGAAAGACAGGCATCCCCCATCCCTCTCCTGAGGCAATCAGCTGTCCCCAGTGTGTATGAGTCTGTTTCTGTTGCTACAACAAAATGCCTGAGGCTGGGCACTCTCTAAAGAAAAGAGCTTTACTTGTATCTCAGTCCTCGGGGTTAGGAAGTCTAAAATCAGGCAGCTGCCTGTGATGAAGCTTCATCCTGCATTAAACCAGGGTGAGAAAGCAGATGGGCAATCCAGTGCCCAAGAAGCTGGGAGAGAAGCTGGGTCTGCCTCCCACTCTCTCTTGAGAAAGGCATCAACCTCCTTCACCACTGCCCAGCCCCAAAGTGCCACTACCTAACATCACTACACTAGCTTGAGTGTCACCAGGAACTACACAGCTGACACTGATACGAATATTCCCTCCCTCTGCTTTCCCTAACAGAGAAAACGCCAAACCAGCGGACCTAGTCACTAATCATACTCCCTTGATCCCAGCCTCACACCTCCACTCCTCACACCTCTCTCCTGGCATCACACCCTGCATCCCAGGGTCACACACCCTGGATCCAGCCACTTCTGAAAAGCTCCATGACTGTGTGAGGCTCTGGGGGGTATCTAGACACAAGCCGTCGCACACACTATAAAGGAAATGTTAGGAGGGGATCTGCATGCTGAGGGAGGGCTGCCAGCATCTCAAGGTTACCTGGCCACTATCCTCACCAGGAAAAGAAAATTAGCAAATGAGATATTCAGGGACCAGAGCCCCAAGGAAACTGAAGCCAGCAAGCAGTATCTGAGAGCACCATTGGGCCACTGGAAAAGCTGAAAACAACTGCATGGTCCTGATTAGTTACGTACCCAGATTTGAGTGCCCTGAGCTGGGGGGAGGGGCACAGCTGTGGACAGGGACACGTAGGGAGAAAAGCAATTGGAACAGTCGAAAGATAGGCATTGGCCCATTCTTCCCCCCAACGCTGGGAAGCTGACCTCCCCTCATTTGGCACTGCACAGGGACTCCCACCACGTCATGCAGGGCTACTGAACACTGCCAGGTCCAGGGGGACACTGCGGACAGTGGTGAGGAAAACACCAGGGACAAGCGAGCTGTGTGGGCATGCAGCAGTGCTTTTCCACCCAGTTCGTGGAGGAAGAGCACAGGAGCAACTGCCAGGTTTGCCATGCAGGGAAGGGAGCAGGGTCTGGAGATGAGAGGGCCCCTCCCCTGTGGGAATCAGCAGGAGACCAGCTGACCAGCCCACCACACTGCACCCTCCACACCTCTGCTTCCCTGAGGGTCTGGCCATGAGACCAAGGCAAAGGCCCTGCAGAAGTGCACTGGAATCTGAATCCAAGCATCGCATCGTGCAGCTTGCAGAAGGAGTCAAGGCCCCCAAACCTCCCACCCCAGGCAAGCACCAGACAAGTCCTGGGTGGGGTAGGTTGGAGACTTGAGGAGTGGGCTGCAGACTGAGAAAGGTGAGGCTACCGCGATGGGCAGCATAGGGCAGAGATGCAGGAAAGAGCAGGCACAGAGGTCTGTGGGGACCCCTGCAGGGCACAGCCCCCCCACCCCCGCTTGTGGAAGGGGTGTTCACTGACTGAATTCTGACTATAATACAAGCAGGACTGTGAAGATGCTTTGATTTTGTGTTCCTGCAACTGCATAGACTTTTTTGTTGTTTTGTTTTCCTGTCTTTTTTTTCCCTACCATTCTCATTCTTTTACCATCCCTGCTTCCCTTCCACCTAGCATATGTACGAAAAGTGTCTGAAGAATTAGCCATGCCTTCATCTAAACAGTGCCTTTCACCAGCTGGTCAGGGTAATTCAAACTCAAGCTCGCCATGAGCAGAGAAATAGGCTCTGCCTTCACGGAGTCTCCTCCAGCTGCACTCCCTGCCTCTGTGTCCCTCCCACTGCCCCACAGACACCCTGACTCCCCTTCCCAACCCTGCCTTCTCTACAGTGATACCAACAGAGCACGGCCTCCTCTCTCCTGTGTGGCTGTTTCTCTTTTCTCCTCCTTTTGCTGACCTACCCCATTCCTTCTTCTCGTCCTTTTTCCTTTCCCCCTGCATCACATCACAGCCTGCCTGTCAGTAGTCCTATATTACTGTCTTTATGGGTTATTGAAAAAGGGTGAAGTTGTTAAAACACACTCTGATTTATGTGACTGACTTAGGGTTGGATGGATCAATCTTGGTTTAACAACATAGCGGGGATTCTGTCCCTGCAACATAGGGACTGCTTCTGATCCTATTAAGCTGCCTAGGTTGAAGAGGTTTGTAAACAACAAACACAGCCAAAGCCAAGCTCACGTCACTGGGAAGCAGACACTAACTGAAGAGATCTCCATACTAGCAGGAGAGTCTTTACACTCTATAACAAAAACTATATTGCTTCAACAGCACTGGTCATTCGAGGGATGCAAATTAAAACAACACTGAGATTCCAGCTCAGCCCAGAAAGAATGATTGGTATTAATAAATCAACTAATGGGCCAGAGATTTAGCTCAGAGGCATAAGAGCCTTCCTTGCAAGCACGCAGTCGTGAGTTCAATCCCCAGTACAAAAAAAAAAGAAAAGAAAAAGAAATCAACTAACAACAAATGCTGGAGGGGCTATGGGGGAAAAGGAATCTTTCTTCATTGTTGGTGGGAATGCAGATTGGTACAACCATTGTGGAAATCAGTGTGAAGATTCCTCAAAAACTAGGATTGGAGGTCCCATTCGACCCAGCTATTCGCATTCTTGGTATCTTCCCAAAAGAATTTAAAACATCATACCACAGTGATCTATGTGCACCCATGTTTATAGCAGCACAGTTTATAATAGCCAGATTTTTGGAAACAGCCTAAATTCCCATTGACTGAGGAATTAATAAAAAAGATGTGGTATTTCTATATAATGGAATGCCATAAAGAATAATAAACTGGACATTTTTATAGGTAAATGGATGTGTCTTTAGAACATACTTACTAGTGAAATAAATATGTCATGCATGTATAAACATTGTATGGTTTCATTAGTATGATAAGGAAAAAACATGTATTTTGTCCCAGAGAAAATGACTTCAGCCAAGCAAAATTCAGGTCACACCCACCTCACTTTAACTAACCCACCATGAGCCACTTTGGTTGACTTTTGGATGTCTTAAGAAATTTTTGATGTGCTACAAGGTTTGGGTTTTTTGCATGCGGATATCCAGTTGTTTCAGTATATCTATTGAGGGTACAATCCTTTCTCCATTTAATTGCTTTTGCATCTTTGCCAGAAATCAATTGTCTGTTATGTAAGTATCTATTTTGGGACTTCATATTGGTACTTTAGTGGTTTTTCTATCTTGATATCAATGCCGTTTTGTCATGATTGGTGTAACTTTGTGATAAGTCATGGGGCTGGGGAGGCTTAGAGCTCTAATTTTATTCCTTTATCAAAATTGTTTAGACTATTCTGAGTCTTTTCTATTTTATAGAAATGTAAGAATCAAAATGTTACATCTATATGAAAAATGATGTAGGCAGTTTGATAAGGGATTGTGTTTTTTTGATCTTTATTATTTTTTTCTATTTGTTTTTGTTTTTATTGTCTTTTTAAAAATTTCTTAAAGAAAGATATGAGGATATTTTATAACTGCCTCCTTTTCTAATAAATGTACGTGGTGTTTAAAAAAAACTATATTGCTCTATCTAACAAGAGATTGAAGAGGACATTAAAAAATGGAAAGACATCTCCTGCTCTGGAACAGGCAGAACTAACATTACTGAATGGCCATATTACCAAATTACCATATTACCAATGTATAGATTTCATGCAATTTCTATCAAAATACCATCAGCTTTTTTTTCACAGGACTAGAAAAAAAATTCCAAATCTATATGGAAACCAAAGAGACCCAGGACAGCCAGAGCGAGCCTGAGCTGGAAGAGCAAGGCAGGAGGCATCACAATCCTGGCTTCAAGTTATCATCCAAAGTCACAGAATAAAAGCAGCACAGGGAGCCAGAGATTCATAGTGTAAGTACCTGCCCGGCAAGCGCAAGGTTATGATTTTGATCCCTGGTACCAAAAAAAAAAAAAAAAAAAAAAAGCAGCACAGTACTGGCATGAAAACCAGTGTGCTGACTAATGGAATAGAAGCAACTCCCTGCTGAGTTTTGGCAAAGGGACCAATATACACTGGAGAAAAGATGGCCTCTTTAATAAATGGTACTGAGAAAACTGGCTACCACATGCAGAAGAGTGAATGCTGATCCAGCTCTCTCATGCTGCACTGAAATTAAGTTAAAATGGACTGATCACAGATCTAAATGCTAAACACAAACTTAATATGCTGGAAGATAAAATAGGGAAAACTTTTGAAGACATAGGCACAGGCAAAGACTTCTTTGATAGAACCCAAATTGCATAAGGAATCAACAAATGAGAATATATTAAATGAAAATGCTTTTACGCAGCAAAGGAAACAACCAACAGAGTAAAGAGACAACCTAGAGTGCGACTACTCCTCAAAGGATTAATATTTATAGGATATTTAAGGACCCAAAAAATTAGACTGCCAAAAACAAAAGACCCAATCAAAAAAATAGGCAGGTAAAATGAATAGATAATTCACAAAAGAAGAAATACAAAGGAACAATAAATACTTGAAAAAATGCAAATTGAAACAACACTGAGATTCCACCTCACTCCAGAAAGAACGGCCTTGTCAAGGACTCAAAAACATGCTGGCCAGGTTGTGGGGAAAAAGAACAAGTACAAACAATTTGGAAATTAGGACAGCAATTTCTTTTTTTTGGTCGGTACCGGGGATTGAACTCACAACCGCGTGCTTGCAAGGCAGGCGCTTATGCTGCTGAGCTAAATCCCCAGCCCAGGACAGCAATTTCTTAAAAAATTAAAACTAGAAATTTCATTTGGTCCAGCTACACTTTTCCCGTGTATCTTCCCAGAAGAGGTAAAGTCGTCCTGCTGCAGCGATGCCTCCATAGATGTGTCTGTGACAGCTCGACTCACCACAGCTAAATCACATAGCAGCCTGCGCACCCTACAGCAGATATGTAGACGGGGACAATGTGGGCTGCACCCCAAGTGGCCTCACAGAACAATGGAGTCTTTCGCAGGGACATGGGTGCACTGAGATGATGCAATCACAGTCACAAGGCTTGAGTGTTGCCTGGTTTCTCTGATGTGAGGAGGCCCAACATATAAACAACTTAAAGAGCAAATCAAGAGCCAGGTTGAGAAAGAGGGAAGCATTGGGACACAGACGGGAATGGCTCAGGGAGAGGGTGCAGCCTGCCTGTGCGTGGGACCCCCAGCCGGATGTAAGCACTAGGGATCGCAAACACGTGTGTAGTGGGTTGGTAACTGGTGGTCAACTTGAAATAACAGCTGAACTGAATCAGCATGGTGCTGAGTATGGATGCTCATCTGAGGAAAGTTGCCAGCATAAAAAGGAGGCCTGGAGCAGAAGAGTGGCATTGTGAGTGTGCCCAAGTAGTGTTGTTTGGGTCTGTTGTTTCATCTGGAGGAACTTGTCATGCTGGCTCCCCTGATATGAACTCGGCTGTTATCATCAGAGGAGCTCAGGACCTTGTCGCTGAGAGTGGCTGCAGTTCACTTTGGGGAAGCACTGGTCTTTAAGTTGAGCATCACTTCCTGGCTCTGGAGGGGAAAATGTATGCTGTTCAGTCTCCAGAAGCTTGTCATGGTGGCTTCCTGGCATGTACTCAGCTGTTCCCATCGGAGGAGCTCGGGATCTCACTGTCACTGAGGATGGCTGTGGTACTTTTCAGGGAAGCCCTGGTCCTTATTTTGAGTGTTGCTCTTGGCTCCAGTACAGAACCTGGCACAGATCCTTCCCTCCACTGGTATAGACTTTCCAGCTTCTCCCACTGACCTTTGGGCATCCCCAGTGCAGATCCGTCAGATAGACATGCACGAGTCACTGTCATGGGCTCTAGGTTTTTGGCTGAACTCATGTAGTTTTTTGCTATGGGATCCAGACCCTTGGCTAGATTCTCTAGGTCTTCAATGTTGTGAACAGATTTCCTGCACCTTCTTCGTATTTGAATCCTTGGTGAGCATTATAAATAATACTATCAATTATACGTTCCATATGTAATTGTTCTCCTTGCAACCCCTGATTACAACGTGCTAATGCAAAAAGAGTTTATTTACCAAAAGTTGACTGAGAAGAAAAAAGTTTATTATTGGGTTTTCTGCTGTTAGGCTTTGATTTCCTGAGTGACTTGAGTTTTAGCAGTCAGGGTTTGCTTAAGTGTTTTAAACTTTTTTGATATCACTTTATAACTAGTTAAACAATGATTATTTTGGGGTATCATAGGAGAAAAAAGGATGAATGATATAAGAAAGATCACTTGGGGGTGGGGCAGAGGTCAGGGGTCGAGCACATGAGGCCTGGCTTCTACCCCTAGCACCTTCCCAAGTGAGGGAAGGGCTCGAGCAGATGGACCTGCACTGTGTGAGCTCGAGTGGCCAAGGGCAGAGCTCTGTCTAGAGGGAGCTAGCTGCTCAGGAGAGGTCAGGCAGTGACTAGGGCCCCAGGGACTCTTAGACAAAAACAGCTCTTGGCTTTCTGGGGAAGCTTGGTTCACAGGAGTTAATAACGATAACCATTCTCTCTCTCTTTTTTTTTAATCAGAACCAGGGATTGAACGCACGACTGCATGCTTGCAAGGCAGGCGCTTATGCCACTGAGCTAAATCCCCAGCCCCATAGTAACTGTCCTTACAGAAGCTATGAGGTGCTTTTTGTCTCATTTTGTCTCTCTCACCTCATATTGAGAGCTGTGCATACCTATAACCCCAGCACTCTGGGAGGCTGAGGCAGGAGAATTGAAAGTTTAAGCCCTGACTGGGCAACTTAGTGAGGCACGACTCAGTCTCAAAGAGTAAGGGCTGCAGATGAAACTCGTTGCAAAGGCCCTGAGTCCAATCCCGAGTACCACAAACAAAAACTACAAAATAAAACAGGTCACAGCAGCCCTGTGTTAGCCACATCTTCTATGATTCTTTGACCCTGTCACTTTGCTGACCAGGAGGGACTGTCCCTCCTGGGCAGACTGCTCCTTGGGACATGCGCCTCACAGCTCCGACCCACCACCTTGAGGAGGAGCTCACACTGCTCTGGCCCTTCGTCCCAAGTCCAGCTGGCTGCTCAGGGCAGACCAGGTGCCAAGAGAGGCAGGCCAGTCCAGCAGGGCTGCAGGAGAAGGGAGGGGAGTTAGTCCGGACACCGGTTTGTCTGCAGCAAGCTGGCTCCAGCGGTTTACCCAGCGGCTGGCGGGCTGTGGCCAGCTGGCCAGGTCTCCCAGGGGATGGCTGGGGGGATGGGGGTGGGGGGAGATGGATGCTGAATGCACGTCACCTTCACTGCGTAGCCAGTGCCTGGTTTCCAGTTTCCGCACATCACACGCAGACCATCACTTCCCGGCACTGTTGCTGTTACCGAGCAGCTCCAGGTTACGCAATGGGTGGCCCAGAGGCGAGGCAGCTGCCCAAGCCTTGCTGATTGTTCAACAACCAGGACAAAGCACTAACATCCTCAGAGCCAGGTTTCCCAATCGTGTGGTGTCCGGCACACACTGAGGCTGGCCTTACTGTGCTGAGAACAGAGCTCAGTGCCACCCTGCGCTGGCCCTGCGCTACCCTTCCCTGCTCCCCCAGGCACCTCCAGCACCCTCCACTTGGGGAACTAACAAGCCACATTCTCACGGTGGTCATTTCCTGCTGTTGTCTTTGCTGAACCCAAGCTTTCTATTAATTCTCTGTCAAATGAGCTCCTCTGGGTGAGCTGTCCTGGAACTGGGCCCCACCAGCAGCTCCTCACCCCTGCCACACAACTGCAGCCACTCCTGCTGCCCTAAAAGAGATGAGAGCCCCACCTGGGGAAGAAGCGTGGGAATCACTCAGGCAGGGCTCCAAGCAGAGCCTCCTGCCAACTCTCCCCTGCCCATGGGGAGCCCTGAATTAGAGGACTAAAGCAGAACTCAGAACAGGTTCTTGTAGAGATAACGTAAGGCAGCACCCATAGGAGCTGGAAAGTCCACAGTTTCCATCAGCAATCATTTGCGAGAAGAGTAAGATGCAAAAGTGAATGCAACATGATCACAGCTCTGTGAACAATTCCTGTGCACCTTTAAGTAGGTATACGTGTATAAGATGTGATCAAAATACATGGTGAATGTTTATATTTTTAAAATGTATGACAGTAAAAGACATTAGTCCTGCCAGGGATTTAGCTCAGTGGCATAAGTGCGTGCCTGGCAATTGTGAGCTCAGGAGTTTGATCCCCAGTACCAAAAAAAAAAAAAAAAAAAGACATTCGTCCCCCTCAAAATACTTCGCTTCACTTTGAACACCTTCTCTCATCATTCTTGCCACTTTCTGAAGCGCTTCTGGAAGTGCTCTTTCATGAGTGTCTTTATGAACTGTGATAAAAATACAGGTACCGCCCCTACTGAGTCCCACCCAATGGAAAGGCAGGCTCATCCACCTTGTTCACTGCATTTGGCACTGTGCACCTTCTGGCTCTTCCACAGTCAAAATGAGCAATGAAAGGTAAATGTTTTAAATCAACTCAGGGCACTGAGACAGCCAGGACAATTCGACCAAAGACACAAAAGTATTTCCAGAACTCACAACCTCACACTTGTCAGGCAGGCACTTATACTGCTGAGCTAAATCCCTGGCTGTTGGTTTTGGTTTTGAGACAGGATCTTTCAATGTAGTTCAGGCTGGCCTTGATGGCCTTGAACTCACTGTAGCTGAAACTGGTCTGGAATTTGTGGCAATCTTCCTGCTTCAGCCTCCTGAGTGGTGGAATGACAGGCATGAGCCACCACACCTGGGGTAAATTTCATTATTTTCCCAAATTTGTTCCATTACAAGTTCATCACTGAATATCATTCTTATTTTTTCTATTATAAAGCTTCTCGAACATTTTCAAGCTGTATTTTCACACAAACATTTCTGACATGTATTACATTATTGCACCACCTCTCTTGCCCAACTGGGAATATCTTTATTATAATAATTCATAAAATACTTTTTAAATATGAGACAGGAGAGTTCCATTGTAACCCAAACCCCTAGGGACTATCACTGTTTGGATGTATTCTTCCAGATGTGAAAATGGATGTATAAGCTTTTCTATAAAAAAAATTATATTCCAAGTATTTGGGGATTCTCTAGCTATTTTTCTGTTACTGCTGTGTAGTTTAATTCTACTGTAGTCTGAGAACAGGTGTTGTATCATTTCTGTTCTCTTTCATTGTTCAGGTATGTTTTGTGGTTCACACTGAATGTTCCATGTGGCTGGAGAAGAACAGATAGTATGCTATTTTTTCATAAAGTATGGGTGTTATTTCTATGCAGTTGATTGATGGTGTCACTGAGTTCAATTATGTCCTTACTGATTTTCTGTCTGCAGGATCTGTTCATTTTGGATAAAGGGAGGTTAACGTCTACAAATGTAATAGTAGGGTCATCTTTTCCCTCTCTCAGCTCTGTCAGTTTTTGGCTCATGTATTTTGACAATCCACTGCTACGCACATATGCATTAAAGTGACCTTGTGTCTCCTTGGAGAATTGACCCCTTCATCATTATGGAAAGCCACTCTTTATCCCTATAACTCTCCTTGCTCTATCTGTATTGATTGACATCACCACTCCTGTTCTCTTTTGATTAGTGTTAACATGGTATAGCTTTCTCTATTCCTTATTCTCAATCCATATCTTTGTATTTAGAGTGTTTTGTAGGCAATATATAATTTTGTTTTCTTTTTTATCTATTCTGACAATCTCTAATTAGTGACTTAAGGCCACTGACATTAAATGTAACTTGATGGAATTGGATTAAAATCTACCTTTTTTTTTTTTACTATTTTGTTTGTTGCTCTTGGTGTTTTCTTCTTTTTGACTTACATTTCCACCTTCTGCAGTTTTAACTGAGAATTTTATGTTATTCCATTTCTCTCCTTTTTTGGGTTACCAATTATACTTGTTCCATATTTTTTAGTGGTTGTGCTAGAATTTGCTATGCACATCTACAAATAATCCAAATTTATTTTCAAATAACAGCATCTTATAAAAACAAAATATTCTCAGCTCCTCTCTTTTGTCCCTGATCATTGCTGTCATTAATTTCACTTATGCATAAGCTATAATCATTTAATGCAGTTTTACTATTTTGAACTGTTATTATTAATTAAAATGTATAAGCGATTTTGTTTTACCTTTATTTCTTCTGAAACGCTTTTTCCTTTCCTTATGTAGGCCTGCGTTTCTGAGTTCTATAATTTTCCTTCTCTCTGAAGACCTTGAATATTTCTTACAAGGCAGCACTACTAACAGCAAATTCCATGAATGTTTGAGAAGTTCCTTATTTTTCCTCGATTTTTGAAGTATAATTTCATAGAATACAGAATTCTAAATCATGGGTTTTTTTCTCTCCATTCTAAATATCTCACTCTTCTTTCAATTCTTGCCTGCTTTCTAAGGAGACATTAAGCGTGATTCTTATCTTTGTTCCTTATAAATAGAGTGTCTTTTCCACTGGCTTCTTTTAAGCTTTTTTCTTTGCTTTCCAGCAATTCGGATACAATGTGCCTGTATGCAGGCATTTGCTTGTTTAGTTCTGGGGACTGAGCCTGACCTTCATACAGACCTACATCATCCCTTTTCATGTCTTCCTAGTCATTAAGTTATCCAGGCTGGGCTCAAATTTGTGATGCCCCTGCCTCAGCCTCCCGGGTGCTGGGGCTATAGTTGTGCACGGCACCTGGCTAGAGTTTTG
The DNA here is from genome assembly GCA_004027295.1 of Dolichotis patagonum. Taxonomy (NCBI): domain Eukaryota; kingdom Metazoa; phylum Chordata; class Mammalia; order Rodentia; family Caviidae; genus Dolichotis; species Dolichotis patagonum. The sequence continues at coordinate 1,159 of PVJX010034949.1, read as the reverse complement.
GTTTGGTTCAGTTTAGTGTTTTATATCATCCTACTCGGTGTTACTGCGCAGCTCTGATCTGTGTTTCGCACACGTGTGTTGTCAGCGGGGGAGTCTTGGAACAGTCATTCTTTAAATGTGGTTTCTGCTCCTTCATCTCCTGAAGGCATAGGCCACCCTTTTATAATCGACCTGCGTGTCGTGGACATTGTGTTCTAATTTTTCTGTGTCCCTCCTCTTTGCGTTCAGGTCTGGAAGCTCAGTCTTTCCTCAGCCAGGTCCAGTCCGCTGAGGAGCCCGCCGGAAGCACTCTCACTTCCCGTGCGGCACTTCCGGCCGGGCACTTCCGGCCTGTCCTCCGTCAGGCCCCGCCCCGGGCCTGCGTGAGCGTCAGGGCTCTCGCGCCCGTCTGCTGCTGTTTCATTGACTCTGCAGCGGCTGTCTGCGTGGCAGGCGCCCCCGCCAGGCTGACCTCTCAGTACACACCGGCTTCCAAAGCCTGCTCGGCTCCTCGCCGCGCCCCTGCCGGCCCGAGTCCGTGTCCCGCTTTGCTGTGGACTCCGCGCGTGCGCGTCCCCCGCTCCCTGCTGCCGCCCATGCCGTCGGGACCCCGCTGCTCTGCGCCCCGCCTGCCAGGTTCCAGGAGCGCGGTTTGCCCGTCACCTTGCTTTGCGTCCAGGTGTAAGGACGGTCGATTTCCAGCGTTTTCCAGTTGTTAGGACGGCGCCGTGACTTCTGAGCTTTCTATATGCCAAGCCCCCGAAGTTCCCCTCTCTGCTCAGATTTTATTCGGGTTATTTGCCTTTTTATTGTTGATTCATTAGTATTTATGAACTCTGGGATACAAATACCATACTGTTGTACTCTAACCTGAGCATCGTCATTCTGTTCTGTATGCGCCGTTGCTATTATCTTAGATTCCAACCTTTATTCCTCCTAAAATTCCAGATGCCTGGTCAGACTCCCTATCCTGTGCAGTTGTGACCTCTGTACTCTGTAAATTTCCAGGAATTGGCCCACCGCCAGGCTTTAAAGTTGTAAGCCTTTGTATTCTATAAGATACCCGTAAATTAACCACGAGTGGTAAAGTTTCCTGTTATCGGCTCATCACCAATTATAATTTCTTGTAAATCCAGCTGCCTCTGTTAAGTTTTGTCCTAAGAACCTAATGAGAAAACAG
>PVJX010034948.1:0-18572 GCA_004027295.1 Dolichotis patagonum | reverse complement strand
TCTTCCAGCTTGGGCCGGATAGGGTCCCTGCTGTCTCTGTGCTGCGATAAATGTGGAGTGCATGTTGGGGCCCAAATGAGGCATTCTTGGCAGGACTGCGGATGAATGTGGCCCACATAATCTCCCCGTCAGAATAGTTGTCCCACCGCAACAGCTGTGAAATGCAGACAGTCAACACACCGGACATATCCTTATAGAGAAATCCAAGAGCCTAAATATTTCCCTCTTAAAAGAAATGAATATAGTAAAAGCTGGTGTGGAGGCTGAGGCAGGAGGATCACCAGCCTGGGCTACATAGTGAGTTCAAGGCCAGCTTGTGCTACATAGCAAGACCCTGCCTCAAACAATCAGACAAAGAAGGATACAGTAATCTGTAATCCTGGAATCAGGCGGTTCTATTGATTCTAGATCAAATGCCCACTTTCTTTACCTAAGGCTTTCTTTTTGCCAGCATTATGCTTTGATGTGGTCCTGGCCCTGTCCCCTACTCCCCACCATATTCCCAAATAAGGCAGAGCTTCCTGGTTGGTGCTGGTGGCTGAGGTTGGGCTAAGTGTGAAGGGAACCAAGGCAACAGAAAACCAGCACTATTTCTGGACAGTCTCCTGCCTTCACCTGGAGAAGCAAAGCGGAAGGCCTGCCTGGGTGACAGCCCTCAGCGCTGAGAGGAGGGCCAATTCGGGCTTCTGTGGCTTTTCCACTGCCAGGTGAAAGCTGTCAGTCTCTTGATCTAGAGTCATAGCATCTGAGGGACGCCTTCTGTCTCAGCGTCTCCGCTCTGACTGCCAGTGTTTTTTTTCCTCTATTCACAGTGAACTGGAGATGACTGTGCCAGTGGTATCCCGAGTGAGAACCCTTGTTTTCATCTGTTATTTCAAAATATCTTCCACCCCAGGCATGGTGGCGCACACCCATAATCCCAGCATTTGGGAGGCTGAGGCAGGAGGATTGCAAATTAGACTCAGCTTGGGCAGTTTAGTGAGATCATGTTTCAAAAAAGAAAGAAAGAAAGAAAGAAAGAAAGAATGAAAGAAAGAAGAAAGAAAGAAAGAAAGAAAGAAAGAAAGAAAGAAAGAAAGAAAAAGAGAAGTCCTGGGTTGTAGCTCAGTGGTAGAGCATCCTGAGTTTTATCTCCAGTCGCCCCCACCACAGTTTTTCGAAAACGTACCAGCCCTTCCTAAAACTCTTGCTCTACATCTGTTCAGATGCTGGATGACTGGTGACAGGTAGACAATGGCCTTGGCGGAGGTCACGACAGGCAGCATGGACCACGTGCATCTAGGATTTGTGTGCACTCGCACGCATGGGTGCTATAGATTTTATTGGGTCCTGTACATGGAACGCACAGCCTGGGTAGAGCCCGTAGCACCCATGTACGGTGGCTTTGGAAACCGTAGCTAAACTGGGTGGTGTCCCTACCCACGAAACTTCCCCGCTCCGAAGTAAAGCAAAGCATCTGACTCAAATCTCACGCCAAGCCTTTGTCAACTCATTTTCTGCAATCAGCAGCCCAGCACTCGGAAGGCCCAGGGCGAGCATCCCCAAGGGGAATCACTGAGCTGGAGACGGACAACACCTTCGGTGCCAGAGCAGGGCCAGCCCTGAGAACATGGAGTGCGAGAGGTGAGCCATGTGGACAGGCTGTTGAGACTAGAGCAAGGCCAGCCCAGCAGGTGTCCGGCCTTGGCTGTTAACTGCAGTGTGAAGGGAACCACGGTTCTTCTTCACTGTTAACTGCAGCGCAGAGGGCTCTGGGAATGTTCCATTTTCAGTGTTCTCACCAGAACACTGAGACCTTGCACTTTCAGACTTGTCGAGCACTCCCCCCACCCCCTTTTTACAGTGTATGAAGACCCAGACTATTGCTGGGCTGTCACTGTCTCTCAGGTCCCACTCGGTCCCAGCCTTCTTTTAGTACGTGTCCATAGTCTTTTCTCAATCTCCTCTCAGGACCCATTGTCTGCGCAGGCCCCCGCAGATCACTTGAGCCCGAGTGGAGACACCAAGGCCAGCCCAGCAGTACAGCAGTATACCGTCTCAAATAAAAGCGGGACAAGGTGGTATACAGCTGTAATCCCAGGATTTTGGGACGCTGAGGCAGGACAACCTGGGTACTTTAGCAACTTACAAAGTCCTGTCTCAAAATGGATAGAAAGAAAGAAAGAAAGAAAGAGGCTAGGGATGTAACTTAGTGCAAAGGCCCTGGGTTCAATCCTCAGTATTGGAGGGAGGGCTGCATACTGGCTAACAATTTCTAACACTTATCAAGGGCTTGCTTGACACTCACTGGTGCCCTTGATGTACAGATGGGGACACTGAGGCACGGAGAGTTTAAGTAACTGCCCAAGGCAGCACAGGGATGGTGCAGCATGGTTATGGGTTTATGTATTCCTGGAACCAGAGGGGACACATGTACCTGCCATGCCGCCCACTGCTCATATCCCAGACACCGGGGAGGGGACGTGATCATTCTTCATAACTTTATTAAGTTCTGTAACAGTCTAGCATAGATTTCTAGCTTAAATTTTCTTTCTTTCTTTCTTTCTTCCTTTCTTCCTTTCTTTTTTCATTCAGGATAGGGTCTCACTATATACTCTAGGCTGACCTTAAACTCACTATGTATCCCAGACTGGCCTTGAATTTGCAATCTTCCTGCCTCAGCCTCCTGAGTGCTGGGATTACAGATGTGCACCACTGAGCTTGGCTAGATATTTCTGTGTATTCTCTGTGGTCAACAGCAAGAGAGACAGGGCTGGGGGCACTGCGATGGGGACAGCTGCAGTGCAGAAGGGAGGGTGCCACTCCAGGGGAAGGGACCTGGAGAAGGGGGTTTGAGTAACCCACACAGCAAGCAGACCCCAGCACCTGGGTGAGCGCCATGGGAAGAGAGAGCGCTTCTCTTGTTGAAGTAAGAACTGTATGGCATCCTGGGGTGGGGAGAGGGAGGGAGAAAGGGAGGGAGGGAGGGAGGGAAGGAGAGAGGATACAAAAAAACCCAGCGTTAAACTGGGCATGATGGCACACACCTGTAATCCCAGCACTCTAGGCTGAGTGATTTGGTGAAAAAAAAAAAAAAGAAAAAAGGCTGGTAAAGGCTGAGTGCAGTTCAGTGTGAAGGCCTTGGGGTCAATCTCCAATAGCCCCCTGCAAAGAAAAGGTCTTAGAAAGCCCCCCACCCTGAGGGCAGTAAGCACACCTTGACTGCAGCAGTAACTTGTTGCAGACAGTTAGCAACCTCAGGGCATGGTGTAGCTTGGCTGAAGCACATTAGTGCCTCGTCCTTTCTCAAGTGGCATCCTACTGGTTCCTGCAGTCCAGCGCTCTGCAAAGTGCAGGATGCTGAGCTGGCTGGTGATTTCTTAGGCTGTGGGAGAGCAGACATCTCCGTAACCTCAGGATCAGATGTGTGGGCAAAAGTATGGACCAGGCCGGGTGTGGTGGCACAGGTCCATAACTCTCGCCCTCAGGGGGCTGAGGCAGTAGGATCACCACATGTTCAAGGCCAGCCTGGGTTGCACAATGAATTCAAAGCCAGTGAGACCCCCAAAAATAAATAGGAAAAGAAACCTACAGATGATATGAAGGACCAAATCTGCCCAGGCAATGAGTTTCCCTCTTTGTTTCTGTTCATCTGAACGTAGTTTTTAGTCTTTCTTGTGAGACAGTTATAAAAATAGAAGCCTTACACTGCACTGGCAGGGCATTCGTTAATGGGCTAAAACTGTTAGATGCTCGAGTGCTCCTAAGAGGTGGAGACACCCAGCAGAGACTAGGAAGTCTCACTCGCCTGCATAGCAGAGGGAAATCATTTGGGCTGCATAGCAAATCTGATGTTCCTGTCGCATCTGGCTCCCTGTTACCAGTCCAAGATATGATGATTCAATTCATTTTTAGGGTCTAAAGGAATCTTCTGGTGTGTTCCAGAATGTGCTATGACAGAGGTCAGCAAATATATGCTTGCTGTCTATTTCTAAACACAAAATAAAATTTTGCTTTTAAAATAAGCATAGTGTTATACATTCTCTGGTGAATTCTTTCCTTTCCTTTCCTTTCCTTTCCTTTCCTTTCCTTTCCTTTCTTTCCTTTCCTCTTTCTTTCCTTTCCTTCTTTGGCAGTATTGGGGACTGAACCCAGGTGTGGTCCTTCATAGAGTTAAATCTTCAGTGCTTTTCACTTTTTTTTGTTTTGAGACAGGGCCTCACTAAGTTGCCCAGGTTGACCTCTGACCTGCAACTCCTCCTGAGTTTCTGGGCCCCCAGGCATGCACCACTGCGCCTGGCTTGGTGAATCCTTCTAAAATTGTCACCTGTAATGGATAGGATAGTAATTCAGTGACCTGTGACAGGGACCACGACAAGGGCTGGAGAATTTATTGCTTCTTTCGTTCTCTCTTTCCACCCCTCAACAAGGAAGCAAGGCTCTTCCCTGTGCTTGCTGGGCTATCAGTGTCTGCGGGCAAAGGACAAAAGGGACAAGAGGGCAAAGACTTTCTGTCTTAAGGCATGTCACTTCCTTTTTGATCCCACTGGTCAGAACCGGGCTACTTGGCCACATGTAGCTCTTAGATGATCTGCATTTTAATCTGGATTCTGGGTGGCCGTGACTTCAACAAAGACAGGACACTGCGTTATTGCAGAGGGAAGAGAATAATCTGCTCATTTTCTGCCAGAGAACATCATGTCTATTTCTCATGGTTTGTACAAGGCTGTGCCTTTTATTTTGTTTTATTTCTTTTGGGTGTTTTGAGACAGGGTCTTGCTACATAGTTCAGGTTGACCTTGAACTCACTGGGTAGCCCAGGCTGGCCTTGAGTTTGTGGTGATCCTCCTACCTCAGCCTCCCAAGCACTAGGTTGACAGATATGCACTGACACACCCGACCACAAGACCACTGGTTGAGAGGCCCATTGTACATTCTTGGCATAACCTAGGGGGGTCCTATGACAACAAACATTTTTCAGAATCTAAATCAGAGGCACAGGGGAATATGGAGTGAGGCTCTCTGCAATTATATTTACATGTGTGGTATGGTATTTTAATAAAATGTGATATCCCTCAAAAGGAAATTGTCCATCCCCAAATCTCCAGCATGGATCCCCACCAAGTTACCTCTCCAAGTCTTGGTTCCTCAGCCACAGCACAATTCTTCTGGCTACAGGCCAGTTCTTCTGGGGTTGGGGTTCAAATCCCAGCCTGGGCTGAACTTAGCTTGTGCAGACGTTGGCAGTGGATGTTATCTTTGGCCCTCTTCCCTTGGTGGAGGAAGAGATAAAAGGATCTTCCACTCACGTGTACTGAAAAAAAATTATTAACAAGAATTATTTTAAAAGTAGAGTAAATCACAGGTAGCATGAGGTCATTTAAGGTCTAGGAACCCCATAGGGGAGGATGCTGTTTCATATCTGGGCGATGAAACAGCCTTGGATTTGCCCAGTGCAGATCTCTGAAAGTTTCTATGAGCAGAAATAAAGAGTGTTGAAAATAGGATTTGTTTACAGAACTAACCCAGTGTCACTCGCTGGGATAAACAGGTGGCGTGGTTGGGTTGGTGAGGATCTTAGAGTGTAGCACTGTAGATGGCTGTATTGGAAGGCTCGTGCCAGCCGCAGACCTGGCATCAGAGCGGTAAGAACCAGCTGAGCTTCCTGACCCTGTCACCGTGCCATTGCTATTTGCTGTATAGTGTGGCTGGGGACCAGCCAGAGGCCTGAAGCTGGGCCCCGCTCTCTGGATTCATTTGCCTGCTCGCTATCAAGAGTATACGAAAAACCTCCAAAACGGCAAAAATGAATTTGCCCATGATTTGGCCAAATTGAGAGAGCCGCCAGTCCACCTCCTCTTCCAGCATGCAGCCGCTCTTCACCTCACAGGAGGGGTCAAAGAAGAGCCAGGAAACCGACTGTGTTGATTCAGCTGGGCTCAGGCCACCAGCGGCCCAGGAAATGCGGAAAGCTTGGTTGTGTCTCAACCCTGCGCCAGGGCTGGGGGTGGACACTTCCTTCTCATAGGAGGAAGCGGAAGAAATAGCTTAGCTTTACAAATGCTAATCTGTCAGGCTCCCTTTCACCTCTCAGCTTCACCAGCACTAGCCCTTGTGTCTGTGGCCGACTTCACCCTGCAATTTCTACATGTCTGTGCCTGGGCGTCACACTGGATTCTATCAAAGGGAGCCCGTGACCTTTGCAGCCTAGCACCCTCTCTAGGACCTTCCCAAGAGGGACGGAGAGGTCACCACGCATGCTCATTTGGTCTTTGTCGTCTTCACATCTCCAGCCAAGGAGAAACTGAGAAGGCTGGGGGAGGGGGGCGTCCCAACAGTTGTTCCCAACAAATTGAATTGTGAGCGCCTCCTGCGGATAGAGTCGCTGACCCTGGAAAGAAATCCAGGCCTCCACTCAGCCGGGAAGGAAGGCTGGCTGCCCCGTGTGTGTGAATGGTCAGGCTTCGTCTGTCTTGCTGGGCTGCTTCAAGAAGATTCATCACCCGAGCTCTCCAAGTGTCCCACGGGAGGGTCCCCAACACCTCATCTGCGCCTGCTGCCTGCTCCCGTAACCCCTAAATCCACACTGCTATAAGCAGTAGGTTGTTTATGCAGAGGGAAGCAAAGGCAAGGGCTTCTTTGGGATTGATTTAATTAGGAAGAGAACGAAGAGGAGAGGGAAGGGAAGGACAATGACCAGGAGACATGGACGATGGCGTAGTCTGCTCTTTTCTACTTTCAGGTTGGACTGATAGGTAATGAAAATGACTGGTAATGAAAATGTCACCTCACTGAATTCCCGTACAGAAACACTCCACTAGGAGTGAAAGTCAGAGATACTTACTGATCACTCTCCATAAAGACAAGATTGCCTTTCGTATCTCTATTGCTCACATAGGTTGTTCTTAATGGGGGTACTTCTCTGACCCCCCCCCACAGTCTCTCCCAGCAGATTTCTTTTCTGAGACAGTGTCACACTGTAATTCAGTCTAGACCTGAACTCACTATGTAGCCCAGGCTGGCCCAAAACTTGTGATGATCTTCCTGCCTCAGCCTCTGGGGTGCTGGGATTGCAGGTGTGCACAACCACGCCTAGCTGCTCCAGCCATTCTGAAATCCACATTTAGGAAGGTCAGTTGTCCAATGTGATAGACTCTGCCTTAATTCAACTGGCTCCACACCATCTAACTTTAAGGCAGCTGTATCGTCCCCAGCTCAAATATTCTAAATTTTGATCTAATATTAACATGAAGAAGATGTATTCCTCAGGTGTTAGAGAGGGGAAACACTCTCAGTCTACTGAAGTCAGAGATGCTAAGGTGGAAAGTGGCTACTATAATGCTGTGGTTGCGAGATGCTGCTTATGAGAGAAGTAGGAGACGGAAGGACCCTGCCTTGTAATCTCCACACTGGTGGTCTTTCCACTCCGCTGCATCTTATAGAATTTGCTATCAATTAGGCCCTGAGTTCTATGCATGGTTGCTAAGTAACAGCTTTCTCATCTGAGCCCTTCAAGGTTAATATTTGCCGTCTGCCATGGAGGCCCCTCAGTTGGCGGCTACCTGTCACCTGGGGACCCCTGGGTCTGAATTCAGCTGGCTGCGGTCTGTTTGGGTCCGGTGCTTTCAACCCAACCCCTGAGCCACACTTGCCACCCGTGGATTCTGTGAAGCAGTTTAACAAGGTGATCCTGGTTAGGACAGGGGCTTGACTGCGTCTCTGGGGATCCTCTAAGGGCACATACTGAGAGCAGGCCATTCAGGTTAGGTGTTGGAGGGTGTATGCGGGTTTATACTTGAGGCAGTCTATCCATTTGTTCTGAGAAAACCCTTACTTTTAGTTACACTGATATAAAGCAAGAGGTGCTGCTGTCATAGACGAAGGTTTTGGAAACTGGGTGTCATCGGGGAACCCCTGTATTTTCCCCATCCAATTGGTGGGGTGTCATTTGTCCACTTGCATCTGGTGGCTGGGCTGGGCCTTTGCAGAGAGCAGCTGTATCTCTCAGCATGTTTACCTGTAAGTTGCTTTGTCTAGGAGAACCTGTGGGCACTCTTGTGTTCAGAGCTGTTTATGACCCAAAGTGGGACCCCTCCACCCCAGAACTCAGTGCCAGCCCTGCAAGCAAATTCCATTTCCATCCCCAGTTTGCAGTTGTTTCCCTTTGACTCATACTGACCTTGGTAAATATCTAATGGAACCATTCTCCTCCGATGACAGTTGGGGCCTACGTCACTAGGGTGTGTCCCCACTGTATTTAATGAAGGAAAAAGTTCAATCTTAGAATGAAAAATAAGGATTGAGGAAGGAGACTTTGAATTCCAGTGATGGAAAATGGCCCTCCCTTTTAGCACTCAGCTGGGTAAATAGCTGCATGTGTTACTCTGTGTGTCACCTGCTCTCTGAATCAGAGGTGACTGCTTTGCATCTCACTGTATCCTCACGCCTAACGTGATGCCTGACGTGGCAAGAATAAGTACATGTTTGTTGACTGAATAATAAATATCAAAAAACCCATCTCTGGACATGGTGGTGCATGCCTGTAACTGTAGCACTCAGGAGGCAGAGGCAGGAGGATTACCACTAGTTCGAGGTTAGTCTGGTTTACATAGTGAGGCCTTGTCTCAAGTAAACAAAAAAAAATCAAAACCAAAAAATAAATGCTAAAAATGTTGACCAGAGTATGGTGAGAGAATTTAGTACTCTCAATGTAATTATTTCTTAAATTACAAGACTTCTTCCTTCCTCTTGTTATGTTTAAAACATGAGGTTTTAGAGGAAAAACAGAAAGATAAGGCTCAACAACTCGTCTAGCTTTTAATGAATCGGCCTTTGGGTCCTGTTATAGTGTGCTCTGTATAGCTGGGTGGAAACGCTTTACTTTCCAGGGCAAGAGGAGTAGCTTTGAAAAGTGGCTCTTAAGAGTCATTGAAACACAAATGAAAGCCACTTCCATCTGCAACTCATCTCCTTCCCTTCTTTGTGACAAAGAGTTTGCGTAGAACTCTGCGTCCTGTGGCAAAAGTCTACACAAGGGTCCATTGTCCTTCCCAAGCCTGCTTCCTTCCAGGCCCGAGGAGGGCTGGCCCCCTGCAGAAGTGACTTTGACAGTGCTTATTCCTGCCGGAAGTCCTCCAGGGCTGGCCCGGGCCTGGCTTCTCAGTCTCCTAGGATTGGTGTATTGAACAGAGGAAGAAGCCTCTCTGAACACTGCTGCTCATTCAAAGCCCAGAGTTGAATGCTCATGTCCGAGTTTGCAGGCTGCGTTGCAGCCCCTTTTGCCCTGCTGAGCTAGGCCTTGGCTCAGCGTGGAGGGTGGGCCTTTCATCTCCCAGCCTTGGCACATTCTGTTGGGACACAGCTGTCTCCAGAGGCCTGCTCTGCTCCCGCCCACGGGAGTCTGCAAATAGCAGCCTCTTCCCTCCCCTACAGTCTGTGCTTTCAAAGGCAAATTTGCTCGCTTATGCCTTTTTGTCACCTTCCTTTTCCTTGCTGGTAAGTTAAGAGGGAACTCGGCTTAGCTGGTGACCAGTTGCTTTCAAAGCTTCTGGTGGGAGGGAAGCAGTGCAATATACAAATCCAATAGGTGTAAGTCAGGGAGCCAGCAGCTATTCATTGCTTGCTTTGTGGGAAGCGTCCTCCACCGGAAGGAAGTCCTACGGATTGCGGTGGCTTGGTATCTGTAGCAGACAGGCCGGGTCTTCACAGGACTTAGGGAAAAACAGCTCCCTGCCTCATAGGAGCTTTCTTCCTCTGAACTTGACTTTCCCCAAACTTTTTCTTTCGCTGATTTTTTTTTCTAATTCTTAGTTGTTTTCAATTGAGGTGAAATTTACCTAACATAAAAATTAACCATTTTTCAGCCCCTGTAGTTTTTAGATTTTTAACTTTTTTTTTCATTAAGGGTATCATTAAGATGCTAAGTTGCCCAGGCTATGCTCGAGCTTGGCTATCCTCCTGCCTCAGCCTCCCAGAGTGTTGAGATTACAAATGTGTACCATCACACCTTGGCTGATCGACCATTTTAAAGGGGGCATTTAGTACATGCACAATGTCATGCAACTACTACCTCTATCTAGTTCCAAATATTTTTGTCATCTCAAAGGAAACCCTGTACCCATTAGACAGTTCCTATTCCTCCTTTCCCCCACCACCGACAGCAATCATTTTCTTTGTCTTTGTGACTTTACTTATTCTGGATATTTTATATAAATGGAATAATAATATGTAATGTTTTGTGTCTGACTCTTGTACTGGACATAAGGTTTTCTGGGTCCATCCATGTAGGAGTGGGCATCAATGCCTCGTTTCCTTTTCAAGTCTTAGTAATATTCCATCATACACATAAACCATGTTATGTTTAATACGTTTACCAATGGCCACTTAGTTGTCTCTAGCTTTTGGACATGTAAGTGGTGCTGCTGCAAACGTCCATGCGTGAGTCTCTGCTGGAGTCTTTGTTTCTCATTATCTTGGGTGTGCATCTAGGGTTGGACTTGCTTGTTATATGGAGACTCTGTTAGGAGCTGTCAGACTTTTCTATAGTGTTTTCACCATGTTACACTCTGTGTGTGCATGTGTCCAAGCCTGCGTGTGGTGCTGAGGGATGGACGCAAGGCCTTCACACCGAGTTAAATACCTGGTACCACCTCCTTTTTTGAGATAGTCTCACGAAGCTACTCAGGCTGGACTCAAATTCGTGATCCTCCTGCCTTAGTCCCCTGCATGCACCACCACACCTGGTTTACAGGACTCCTTTCCAAAGGGGCAGCAAGTCAAGTCACTCTGTGCTCCAAGCCCTCCTAAGACACCTGTACACAGAGCAAAGACTTGGTGCGTTTCACTCTCCTTCCTCCCTGCCATCTGCTCTGATGTCCTCTTGTCACCTGTCCTGCCCCCGTCATCCCTTCTGCCTGCAGCACTGTCCCCCCTTAGCACCTTCAGGCTCTGCTCCAGGTCACCATATGTGAGAGCCCTGACTGACACCCTCACCTTAGAAAGAACGTCCTCCCACCTTGCCCTCATCTACCTTGTCCCTGTGTCCCCAAGCTGGGCCCTGTACATCCTGTCTCCTCACCCCGCTTCCGTTTTCCTCATCAAGTGTTGCATGCAGCTGATTTTACATGGCACATGAGCCCTTTATTGCTTGTCAACCTTTGTTTCTTGGAGCACATGCAGAGACGCACACACAGACACACGGACAGCAACCGAAGTCCAGCGGTTGGCTGAACAAGGAGGGATTCTGCATTTCTTGCACACTGCATAACCACTGTTTATCACCCTGGAGAACACAATGAGGGCCTGGGAGCACAGCAGCTTCTGTTTCACGGGGACCTTGGGGGTCAGCGCTGCGGGGCTGCTTATTCATGTTCAAACAGGCAGCTTCTGCATGCGCCATGCAGCCTTTGCGCGCCTAACCCCTCATGAGGGCCTCCCGCGGACTCACTCCACAGTCCAGAACACTCTGTGGCACCTTGGTGGCTTTCCCTTTGCAGTCCCCAGGCAGTTTACCTGGAGTGATCGCCCCAGTCTTAGGATGTGTCCAACCTCCCGCTCACCCTGGCACTTAATGTGCTCAGTTCCCAAGATTCCAAGAACCATGATCATGTCACATGACAGAAAATGCCCAACTCAGGAGCAAGGAGTCTTGTACCACTTTCACTGTAATGTGAAGAAACCTGGAAGAAGTGTTTTCAGGTATGGCTGACTTGGGGACTCGCCGAGTAGAGCCTGGGTCATCAACTTGTTCTGGGTGATACATGTAAAGGACACAGCAGGAAGTACCAGCAAGGTCATCGAGCACATTGTCCCACGTAATGGGTTAAAAACTATGACCTGAGGCCTAGGTGGCTTGCTCAGATGGGCTTGTATGACAGTTCAGCTGAATTTTGTCAACTTGATCCGCTTGGGAGCTGCCCGGGGGGTTAGTGAAGCACACTTGGGTGTTTCTGGGTGTGTCATGGAGATGTGACCTTGGGGTCTGTATTGGATCTCTGGCCCCTGACTCTGGCACTGCTTCCTCTCTCTGCTTCCTGACCATCATGAACTCAACAGTGCCCTGGAACCAGTCAACCATGCACTGAATCCCCTGAGCCATGAGCCAAATTGCAGCTCTCCTCCTTTAAACTGTGGGTGTTGGGTGTTGTGCCCCAGTGATGGGGAGGCGAACTAGTATGACCTGATAGCACAACTAGGGGCAGAAATGACCTTTAAGATCTCTACATTATGCAGTTTGACGCTACTTACCAGTGACCATATATCCTTGAGGGGACAGCAGGACTAGAACATAGGACTTCTAACTCTCTATCCACTCAATCACTGAGCTGATGAAGGGTTGGACTGCAGGAAAACATGGTATTGTTCCTCCATTATTTACTTTAATTCCTTTCAAGAATCAGGGTTGATGGTGAGTAACAAGAAGGCAATTTCTCAGCTGAGTCAATGGCCTAATAAAATCAACCTTTCTTCCTTTTTGATAAGTCAACCCCCCCTTTAACCTTTCTAACTATGTCGGTAGGCAAATGCCCAGACAGTAAAGCTGTCCATCAACCAACTTCACAAAGATGGTTGATTGCTTGAAAAAGAAAGATTCGCTTTGCTCGCCAGTTCTCAGAGTGTAGTGTTTGGTGCAGCAGTATCAGATCACTTGGGAAATGCAAACGCTTCAGCCTCATCCCAGATGTATTGGATCAGAAACCCAGGTGAGCACAGCAATTTCTATAGCAAGTGCCAGTTTAGCTGCTGCTGTTGCTGTCTCCCTTGCTAATCTAGGGATCCTGTCACTAAGCTGTTATAGGTGCTATGGTTAAGAACACACTGCAACCTGCTCCAAAGCCTCAGACAAGTGCTACAGACCCTGGCAGAGATGCCTGAAGGTCCCCTGTCCTTTCCCACTAAGGTTAGAGATACTTGGTAGATTCAATGTGGTCATTAGAGTGATCTAATGGCTGTGTTTATTTTGAACCATTTGCTTCCTGCAGGGAATATGGAATGTTCAAAGATATCATTAGAAGAGTTAGGTTTTCTGTAGGAAAGAAATAAGTCCAAGCTTGAGCTCCAGAGATGCTTATGAAGCTCTCCCACTGGCCCTAAAATCACGAGGAAAGGCTCAGGAGCTTTCTCTCATGGGATGAAAACAACGTCCAATGAAGAGTTTGCTTCTGGTATGTTCTCCGGTTAACTGAACTCTGGACTTCTTGGTCCCCACAGTCTCTCAAACAAATAGCTATGAGCTTAATTCTGGGCATACGGAATTTGAACAAGGCCCTAGTGAAAATTTATCTATTTCCTTTTTCTCCAACCCAGAATAGGAGTCAAGGATCAGTGTGAAATTCTTATGTATCCAGCACAATGGAAGTAAATTTTCATAATCATTGTTTGGCAGAAACCTTATGCAGACATTTCCATCCCTTAAGACACAAGACCAAACTCTACCATATGAGAATCTGTTCTCCTAGGAATCCTCTGTAAAAGCTAGTTGTCAGTTGTCTGGATTTTTTTTTTTTATAAACGTACCCAAAATTCTCCCATTGCAAATTAAGCTAATTTCCTTTTATTTAGCCTTGGAAGAACTCTGTACTGATATTTCCTGCTCAGAATCATTATGGGGAAAAGTAAAAACACGGTTGAGGAAAATCGTAATGGAGATTTATTTTAAGGATAAGCCTATTTGTCTCTGGACGCCCCCAATTTTATTCCTGGTGGTGGACTGGAGAGCTGAACGCCTAGATCATATTGACATAAATCCCTGGGAAAATGAGTTCTTCTAGGAAGCACACTGATGCTCTTCCAAGCCTCTGACAGAGGGTTCTTTTAATAAACATTCCTATCCTAGCAATGATCACATTCATTCTGGAAAAGACAAAGGTGTACCCCATGAGAAGCCCTAGATGGGAATGTTCTCTCAGTTCTCTGTGCTAGGCAAAACTTTCTTTTAGCAGAATTACTACAAGCATTATTTTGTAGACAACATGAATCCTCACTGAAGTATACTCTCTCTTTTGAAGTGTGAGCTCTTTGAAAGTTGAGGGCCAAATTTTGGCTCTATTTTTAGAGTGGAGGGCTGCATAATATTTTTTCTCTGTTTCTTTTCCCCTGGATTTATCCATGTGCATTTTTGCAAGCCCCAGGTTTTATGTTTTATACCCATTTCATCTCAGTAGGGAGCCATCTGGAATATTTTATGGATCGCAGCAGAGAGTAATTATAACAGAAGATTTTTAGCTACTCTCAGTCTTGAAAAGCTTTATCAAACCATTCCTAGCTCACCTTTAATGAAACAAAAAGTGCTAAATCAATCATGCAGCTGCTTTCTAAAATGGAGTTAGCAATGACAAGGACAATTAAAATGATTCTAAACTGAGGGAGGACCTAGACCTTGGATCACAGAAGAAGGCAAGACAGTATTTAGTGAAAGTCCAAGAGCAAAATGAGCAGGAAAAGCAGCATCTCTACCTCTTTAAGAAATATTACTGTTGGGCATGCTCAAGGGTGCATGCCTGTAATCTCGGCTACTAGGGAGGCTGAGGCAGGAATATCTCAAATTCCAAACCAGAAATTTAGTGAGACCCTGTCTCAGAATAAAAAGAGCTGGGGGTATAGCTCAGTACTTGCTGGGTTCAACCTCCAGTACCAAGAGGAGAGGAGAGGGAAGGGGAGGGGAGAAAAGGGAAGGGGAGGAGAAGGAGAAAAGAGAGAAAGAAAAATTATCAATAACTGCAACAAGGTCAAAGGACTACTGGGATATCTGATGTCAGATCAGACTCACAGCACGCATCTCCTGGCAGCAGTCCCTGGAGACTAAAAGCAAATGTAAAGGATGGCAAGAGTCCATGTACTGTAATGATGTGGTGTGTTGGACTCAAATAATTTCTCTGTCTTTCAAGGGCAGGTGCTGGGCATGGGACCCAGGGCCTCGACACAAGACACAGGCACTCACCACTGAAAAAGTGAGTTTGCCTCAGCAGTTTGTCTTGCAGGAGGTGGTCTGTCTGTCTCAGTGTGGGACACAGTCTTCTTCACATAGCATTTATTCAAAATGATTATTTGAGAAACCAGACTGGGAGGGAAAGAAATCTGGAGGGAGAATGAGAAGAGGAGGACAGTTTAGGAAACTGTACTTTGCAGTGACTGTGAACATTCTTTTTCATTTTTTGTTACCCTCCTCCTACACAGACTGGAGGTAGAACCCAGGCCATTTGCAATCAGCTGCATCTCTAGCCCTTTTTATTTTTTAATTTTGAGATAAATTCTCTCTAAGTTGCCGAGGGGTCCAGTCTGAAGGACTTGGTCTACCCAGGTACCTATGCACGTGGGTGGTGGGCACAGCTCAAGTAAGTGGAAGAATCAGCCAGATGCCCCTCCAGCCCCAACCCAAGGCAGACGGTGAAAAGCATTATTTCTGGAAAACTTTTTGTGGCTCAGCTTTGCTTTGGGACCTAAACATGTGAATTAGACTGGTGGTTGTTATTAGTCTAACAAAATACCTGAGGCAGGCTAGTTTTATAAACAAAAGAAGTTTATTTCAATCACTGTTTTAGAGGTGGAACATCCAAACAGCATGGCACATGCTCCAGTGAAGACGGCCATTCTTGGCTTGGTCACATCATGGTGATGACAATTGTGGGTGTGTGGGTGGAAAGAAGAGGTCACATGCTAGACAGGAAGCCAGAGAGAAAGAGAAAGAGAGACAGAGATGGAGACAGAGGGACAGAGACAGAGACAGAAAGGGGGGTTCCACAGTCAATTCCATACACAGCCCCTACTTGACCTAAGGACCTTCCAATGCTATAGAAATCCCATTTCCTGTCCTCCTCATGGTTCAGGAAGTTTCTGTTTGTAATCCCATATAAACGTTATTGGAATTCTGGTGAGTTAGTTCCAATCAATCACCTCCAACACAACCCACGGTGAGAATGAAGCCACTAAGACATATATAGTTATGAGCAGCCAAGGGGTCCTGGGTACAGTCCAGATGAGGGTTCACAGAACAAAGGCCTTGACCCAGGACCTAGCCCCAGATTTATCAGTTTGTGAAGAAGCATCGAGTGGCTTGAGGATGAGTGACAGTGAGAATGGTGAGAATAATGTGAGTACTGTGAGCTGCGCTAGCTAGGAGGCCAGAAAGCACCTCTGCAATATGCAGAGAGAAAGATATGCAGAAAGAGCAATCAGCATAACACAGCTGAGGTAGCATTTATCATTTAGGGGGCTGCTGCTTCAGTTCCAATGTGCAAACTTCTGCCCTGGGAAGTCATGGCCTCTCATTTTGAGGCTGGAACCCAGTTGACATTCCTGGAGCTGTTGGCTCTGTCATCCCACTGGGCTCAATCATTTGAAGGGAGATACAAGTGACAAAACCCTTATGTGTCTTGGCTTTAAAGATTACACATCAGTACCTTAGCTAGCCCTATTTACATTACATTGAGCCAATTGAAAGGAAAAGGAAATAACTTAGCCAGCTCTGTGCATAGCACGTAGAGATAGGGCCAGGCTTAGCTAAAGTGGAGGTAATTGCTCTTTATTCAAGGAGAGCTGTTCCAGTGGTCCTCTACATACTGAGATCCCCTTCTTAAAATTCCCATCATTTCCTAATGCCAACATCCTGGGGACCAGGCCATCAATAGTTAAATCTTGCTGGAGGGGGCACACTTAACCTACATCCAAACCATAGTAGGATATTCCATAAAAAAGAAAACAGTCTTGGCCACTGTGTATCGGTTAACTATTGCCATAATAATGCTGCATAACAAATCACCCCAATACTTAGTGGTACAGAAACCATGTATTATTGCTTATGATCCTACAGGATGACTGGATGGTTGTTTTTGCTGTGCTTTTGCATACATTGCATACATTGGTCAGTGGAGGTCAAGTTGGTGGCTTTGCTGATCTTGGTTGGGCTGACTTGTATGCCTAGGGCGAGCTGGCTGTCCACTGCTCACTGGTAGCCTGGGCATGTGGTCACTGTGGAGGCAAGGTTCCAAGAGAGGGAACAGAAACTCCAAGAGGCTCAGAACTGGCTCATAATTGCTTGTGCCACATTCTGTTGTCCAAAGCAAGTCATAAGGCTGGCTTAGTTTCAAGGGAAGGAAAATAGACTCTGTCTTTTTAGAAAAAGGTACTGCAAAGCTGCAGGCCGGCTTGGCATGGTGGCATAGGCCTGTCATTCCAACACTCTGGGAAGTTGAGGCAGGAAGATTGCAAGTTCAAGCTGAGCCTGGGCAACTTTAGTGACTTAGTGAGACTCTCAACATAAAAAATGGTCTGGGGGATATACAGCTCAGTGCAAAGGCCTTGGGTTCGATCCCCATTATAGGGAGAGAGAGACAGAGAGAGAGAAACAGAGAGAGACACACAGAGACAGAGACAGAGACAGAGAGACAGAGAGAGAGCGAGAAAGAGAGAATCATAGGCCAAAGAGTAAAAAGGTAAAGAATTGGATCCCTGTTGCAATAATTTGCCATACTAAATTTGTGTTTTTATTCATGATTTTCAGATATCTCATACCTCGCTTTAACCTTAAAAGGAAAAGTTTGATAGTACTAAGAGGAAGTAGATAATTTACCTAGAGCTGTCATTGAAATTTTTGGGTTTTTCTCACAGTAGCAAAGGTAAAAATTAATACTTAAACTGAAACCAAACAGCTAGCCTGTGGGTTCTCACATGTGACAAATTACATGAATAATGTTTCCATCTGCACCTCAAATACATAAGCATATGGCATGTGGGGAGAGGAGAGGCAGACGGGGGCTCCAGACAGGAAACACATCTGTATGTAAACTGCGGCTGCTGAGAGAAAGATGTTCCCCATTAGAGCATGGGGTGGAGTCATCCATGGATCAAGCTGGGGAGCCAGGGGACCACTGCAGCCTTGGTGACTGAAGCCATATCACGGGCAAGGCCAAGGTCAGTGCTGTGATGAAACTCCAGAGAGAGAGTTTATTATTCAGAACATGCTCTTTAACACCAGGGAGAGGAAAGGGGCTAAATGCACTCTCAATTTGCCTGACTTAACAACTGCAGTGTAGAAAGTTTCACCCTTAGAGGAAAAAACAAAAACCATGTCTCAAAAAACAAACCCACTAAAGAAGGTTATTTTGGGATGTTTAGCAAGTGGGCACACTCCCTCCAGAAGCAGGACATCTTTGCCAAGCTTTCCTTTTCACAGCTGAAGTATTGCCCAGATTTTGCAGAGCCTTCTAAGCATCTTTGAGAGAAAACAGAAGGTTCTGGAAACAGCCTCTAAGAGGGGGAAAAAATTAAGAGGCCTGCTGCTCAGGCCACATACACAGGATGATCTGGGCCAGCGCTTGGAGTCACACGATGGAAGGGACTCGGAACACCTTGCTGTATTGCTAACATACAACTTCTGTCTGTGAAATGGTGGGGATATATTGGTTACACATTGCTACGTAACAAACTACTCTCACCACTTTGTGGCTTAACACAACCTGCAATTTATTATCCCATAGCTTCCATGGATTGGAAATTGGGGAACACCTTACTCGAGTGGTTCTGGCTCAGGTCTTCCTTCAGGCTGCAGTCACCCAAGGATGAAGCTGGGGCCAGAGGAGCTGCTTCCAAGATGGTGG
>PVJX010034947.1:0-18570 GCA_004027295.1 Dolichotis patagonum | reverse complement strand
ACAACAGCTATCAGTCTTCCTATATCTGGAATTCTCATACCCTTTTCCAGTGACACTATTACTATAGATTATTCATTTGAGGTCTCAACAAAGACCTATTTCTCTGCTTCCCCAAAGAGATCCATTTCAGAGGTTTCCAGGAAAGAATAGAATTGGAAGTTTTCCCAGTTAGATAATAATTATTCTGGCAGAATCTAGAGGTCATATCTATTTTTGAATTCTACAATCCTATTAAAGTCTAGCAATTTTCAGGATTGGGTGGTAAAATGAATTAATTTACTCCAGTTTAAATCCTTAACAGCAGAGTATCCAACTGTCTCTTATCTCTATGATAGCCAGCTGCATGTATGTTCCGGGACCAGCCTGATCAGTGACTGCAGGAGCCAGTTGTGTGATGACATCCTCCGGATATTAGGGAACTATGTTCTAATTCTTGCATGTGATGACAGATATAGTCAAAGACACAGATAGTCACTGTTGTTATATCTACCCCCATTGGTCACCGTCCTCGCCGTGTGGTTGAAGAAACTTTGAGATGACTTTAAGAGCCAGTGCCTCTCCCGACTTGTGTTATTTTTTGCCACTTCAAGAGCCACACATTAAAGGCAATTACATATAAGAGGAAGATTAGAAAGTGATTGTGTGTTCTGAGGCAAAGGCACCACAGGCTCATAGAAGACTTGACCAGACCATGGCTTTGAAAATGTCAGGGTGATCCCAGGGCCAGAGGATGCCTTACAACAATTTAGAAAGAAAGAAGAAAGAAGAATAGAAACAAAAAAAAAATTTTAAATCAAAAAACCCTGATGAGAATGAGAATTTGACATCTAGCTTTTAACAAAAAAAATAGCAAATAAGTAAAAAGAAAGTATGTTCCATGTTAAGGGAAATAAAAAATAAGTCAATAAATATTATACTTAAAAAACAATTGGCAGTTAATCCATGAACTGAACTTAAGGTAACTGTATTAAAGTTGTTCAAGGACTGAAAAACAATGTGGAGTCATGAAAATTATGTATGAAGAAAATTTAATTATAAATAGAAAACAAACTGTAAAAGAAACTAAAAAGACTCCAGAACTAAAAATTTATAATTTAAATACCAATGTTACTAGAGGATTTCAAAGGCACATTTGAGTAAAAGAAAGTATCAGTGAACTTCAATATGGGACAATAAAATTTGAGTCGGAAAAAGTAAGAAAACATATTGAAGACAGTAAACAGAACCTAACGACTTGTGGGACACCATCAAGTAGAACAATGCATGCTTTGTGCAACTCAAATGAGGTAAAGAGACAGACAAACAGCACTTTTCTGAAGAAATAATGTCTGAAAATAACTTGAACTTGATGAAAGATGAGTGCAAGCATCCAAGACTTTCTATGAAACCCAAGTAAGGTAAACTCAGATTCACACCAAACCACGATATTCAACATTTCAAAAGGCAAAGAAGACAGAGCCCAATGTGAGTGAATTGGGAGTTATTTTAATAAGAGAATTTCAGTTTCACAAGATGAAAGGATTTATATTGACGAATGGCAAGGGTTGTTGTACAATATTAGCAATATATTTAATATCATTGAACTGTATGTTTAAAAGTAGTTAAGAGTAAATTTTATTTGTATTGTACCACCATGAAAATAAGAAAAAAAGTTTTCAGCTTTGTGAAAACATTCATGGTTTCTAGGCATTAACTAGAAAAAGAGGGATGGATAGGTAGAAAACAGAAGACTTTGGAGCAATGGAACTACCCTGTATGATACTCTGTTGATAGATGCACTATACTTTTTCCAAAACTCAAAACATAGATAACACCAAGACTGTACTCGAAAGGAAACTATGAGCTTAGGGTGAGTAACATGCTAATATAGGTTCTTGGACTGGAAAAAACTGTGTTACTTTGGTGCAGGATTTTGACAGTCGGAGGGATAAACTGTCCATGTATAGGGACTTGAAGAAATAGAAAAATTCTGTGTAATTTCTGTTCAGTGTTGCTACAAATCTTAAACTACTGTAAAAAGAAAATATTTTCTAAAATAGGAAAAGGACTCAAAGATATAATGCATAAATCATCTAGAAAAAAAAACTGATAAATACCTTTTGCCTTCCTTCCTTCTACTGTTGCATCTTTCCCCATGGTGACACCTGGGTGTCTCCTTCTGGCTGTTAAAGCCCAATGTTGTACTAACTCTTAAAAATGATGGAAAATTAAATTTAACTTTTATGTTAAATAAAAGAAAAGACCCTTTCCTTCTCACCCTACCCCAAGTACTATTTTTTTTCTATCATATGTATTTGCAATTATTTTACTCTTTATTGGATTATTGTCATTTAGAAAATCTTATGGTTTACATTCCATAATGACTCACAGCCTCCTGTATTTAAAGGTGAGCTTTAATGAAGGTGATTAAATAATGAGGGACCCAAGTTCATCTAATCCACTGATGGTTTAATAACTTGATGGCATTTTGGGGAGGTGATGAAACAAGAGTTGGGGCCCAACAGAAGGGAATGGGTTATGGGGTGGTGACATTAGGAGCTATGTCTTTCTTCCATCATGCCATTTTGTCATGATGCTCTCTCTGTCTACAGGCCCTGGAAAAATGGAGACATGAACTATAAACTAGAATCTCTGAAATGATGTCAAAATAAATATTTTTCCTTTAAACTGTTATTCTCAGTTATTTTATCACAGCAATAGAAAGCTGGCTAAGGGGGGATAGAATCATGTTATGATATTTACCTTTTTAAAAAGAAAAATAAAAACCTACCTTTGCCCACATATTCTATTGCCTTTTACTCTGGTCACTTACAGAAAATGTTTTCTTACTCTTTTCCATGTCTTCTAATTCCATTGTTTGAAAGTGACTGTATCTTAAGTTTTCTTTAGTTGCTGAGACAAAATATCTGACATCCAAAGTTAAAGGGGTAAAGATTATTTAGCTCACAGTTTGTAGATGATCCAGTCCATAATCAGCTAGCTCCAAGGCAGGGTGTCATGGGAGAAGGGCATGTCAGAGGAGAAATAGTCCACAGCAAGCAGGCAGTTAAGAACAAGCATGGGATGACCACACCTCTTTCTATCCCTTGTGTTTTATCCAGGCTATATAAGAGAGTAGCATTCACATCCTTAATCCTAGTGGTCCCTATCTTAGCATTGTACCATGAATCAATTCCAGCATCCCACACTTTAGAATCAGCCACCTCGGAAAAAGCCCCAGTTAAGACCACATGATTTAGAGACACAAGATGCAACACACTGTGATTAAAGTCTCATTTCTAATACATCTTCAAATGTTCATACAAGGCTACTAATAATCTTTGCATCATCAATTTTCACATTGTCAAATTATGTTGTATCTTCTAAACAATGTGCTTTGAATACAAGCTGTGTTTGATACAGCTGATAAAAAACTTGTCTTGAAATATCATTACCTGGATTCTGGGTATCACTCTTTAATTTATTCTTTAATCTCACAGTTGATCTTTGCCTTTATTATTACCTGCCTCTGCCTCAATTCAGAAAGAACAACACGAAGGGAGTACTCCTGGGTTCAGTTCATGAGTGTCTTTTTCTGTCCACATAGTCACTCTAGAAGATCACCCAGGGTCATTAGACTTTTTTACTATACACTGATAGTTCTAAAATTCATATCTTCTGTTAGACTTATATCCAACGGCAGAATAGTCACCTCCACTGGACGCAAAATTAGCAACTCAAGTTTAACATACCCCAAACTAAATTTCTGAATGTTTCCTAGGCCTAGTCACTTCTTGGCCTCTCCCAAGCACCCTAATTTTCACTTTGTCAAAGTATAAAATTAGAGTTATCTGTAACTCCTTTCTTCTCTAACTCATTGTGTATAATGCAGCAGCACATCTTAATTGTTCTACCTTAAAATTATCTAGATTTTTCATCTTTATTATTGTGTGCCAAATCACCAATATATTTTCTTTTGCTTTATGAGTTATATACCTCACTGGCCTCCCAGTTTCTGTTTTTATCTTCGTAGTTAATTCACACACTTGCAAATATAATCCTGTGAATAGATTATTAGAATAATCTCAATTTTTGTTAAGTCCATCCAATAGTCTTAAAATTTTAGAATAAATTTCTAAGCTCTTAAATTAGCCTATAAACTGCCCAAGGATTTAACCTCTGCTATCCTATCTTCTGTCACAATCTCTCTAGCAAATTATATCACACTCTCAGTGATATTTTCTTCTTGAGAACATTAATATTCTTTTACTGTGATCCTTTTATTATTCTGTTTCATGCCTGTAACAGAAATTCATTGTATGTGCATGCCATTTGTTATTAAAACTAGTCCTTTTTGTAAACATCTCTGATTTTAGAATGAGTATCCTCAGACATGTACACATTTGGAATGCTTTGCAACTATATATTTTGTATTTTTAACTTTCATAAATGTTAATCAAATGATCTCCAAAATAGTGGTAGATTTCACAGAAAAAAAGTCATCTTCATGCCAGTCTGTGTATTGTATTTTCCATTTGTGGTTATCTTCTTTTAAAATCCTTTCATCAGTTTGGTACACAGCATATATGCTTGACTTTTAAATTGTATTTCCTCAAAGAGAATTAAGGTGGGCATTTTTCTAGCTTTTACAAGCTTTGCATATTCATAATATGGATTTATTATTTGTTTTTTAATTATTAGTATGTTTGCATTTTAGTTTAGGTTTCTCTTGTGTAAGGTATCTCTCAGAGATCAGAAGCAAAAACTTGCTCATGTTTGTACCTGAGGAACTTCTGAAGAGGATCTGTTTTCACCTTAAATACACACATTACTGGTGTGAGATTCTTCCCACCAGTAATGAAATATTTCAGTTCAACATTGAATACTTCTGTTTCCAAATTGTTGAGAACTATCTGTATTACCCAGAGCTACCATAAAAAAGCCTGCATATAGAACTCCGCCATATTCCTAAGAGGACAGAAAGAGAAATACCTAAAATGTTGCACCAACAACAGCTGTAGGATAAAACTGAGTTCCCGGGGGGAGCCAATCTGGACATGCAATGGTAAATTAAAAAACTGATATGACATGACACTCTGACTTTGACATTTGTTGTACTTCAACACAATCTAGCATATCTTGATTCATACAAATGGGAGAGACATAAATGAGTACTTAAACAAACTTATGAATGTTGAACTTCCTCTGAAGAAAAAAAAAGATTAGATGATTTAGCGGGAGACAGTCTGATAAAATTGTGAGTGACAGCAAAAGGATGAAAAATTGTGAAAATGCTTGTTTTATCATAACAATATAATGGATTTTTAAAGTATGAAATTCATTTTACTACCAGTTCTATTGAAAAAAGAATATAATGAAATCAAGTTCATATTGCCTCTAGATATTATTTTAGGAAAAGAAAGAGACCTGCATTATGATTTAAGTTCTCTATTAACTATTTAAGAGATTGGAGGTGGGGGAATGATTGCACATTTTCTCAGGATCACTACTTTACATGAAAACATGGTTAAAATGGAGGCCTTTAGATTTTACTCATCAAAGCATTATTCAGTAATCCTGGGCAAATCCAGAAAATTTAACTTTGTAAGACTTTCTCCAATTTATTATTGCAAGTATTAATCAAGGAATACTCTTCTAAAAACAAAAAACTAGAAGAGATAATGCATGGGGTGTATGATCATTAAAAATAAACATTATTTTAAAAAGTGTTAAATTTTCAAACCAAAGAAATCTATTTCTACGGGGAGATCATTGAATTTTGTCCCTTCAATAGGCGCTCACAAATCATGCTGTTGACAAAATTGTGAACTGTTTATTGTCATTTTTCCCAAGGGCTGACTGCTATAATGAATTGCAAAAATAAACACACTATAGTGCTTCAAATTACAAATGTTTCTGATTAAAGTCATACAGCCAAAGGATAAAATTGAGCAGCTTCAGTAAACAATAAAATAAATGTTTTTGTTCAAAATAAAACATCCAATTATCCCATTGACCAACACACTAATTGAGTTGAGAAAAAGATAATTCTTGAGTAGGTAGCAATGTAGTCCAAATACTCGATGATACATAATACCAGGGGGGAAAATCTGAAATGTTTACCATTGAAATATGCCAAATTGTTAAATCCTTCTCTGCTACATAATTATTGTAGAGCTGGGCCAACACTTACCACTGAGGAGGTTAGTATTAATTTACAAAGCTTCTTATACGACAGAATCAGCAAAAAGGAAGGCATCCCTCCAAGGGTTTTAGAGGGAATGCTGCTGATCATGCACAATCTGTTTTTCTGTTTTTGATGTAATATCTATTTTACAGATTGAATAATTTTTATCACACTACTTTTGTCTAAATTAGTGTAGATCCATCATTCCAACTGTGGCTTGACCCTTGTTTTTCACTTGATTCACAAATGAGCGGGATTTTATAGGCACAGGGACACGTGGAGAAATAATGTTTAAATTGTAAGTGAAATCTTAGTCAAGAATTTTAAAACTTACACTGTGAATTAATGTTCTCTCAAATGTGTGTGATAGTTTGTATTTAGTTTTCCAGGCATATAGAATCTTCCCTGTTGTAGAAGAAAATAATGGAGATAGTTTTGTAATAATTACAATTTCAAAATATGTGGTTAAGAGGCATAGCTGAGACTCGTACTTTAAATTTCACAGTGGTCTGCTTTATCAGCAATACTGGGCCAATTCTGATTGCTGTGGTTAAGCTGGGTGACTGATGAGGTATGAAACACTGTATCTCAAAATACATATATTTTTAAAGAAAAGTATTCGATTCTGAAAACAAGTATCTCGATGAAGTGACATTTAAAGTATGCAGCAAATTAGGTTGGAAGAAACCATCATAGACTGTAGAAGTGAAATGATACTATTTACCTTCTAATTAAAATCATAAACCAAGTCACTTGGTTCTGTCAGTTTACAAATGTGAAAGCTAGTACTCAAAAAGCTAGGGTGCTGTTCCCCTTCATGACAATGGTGGGGGGAGAGTTTAAGTTTCCTTCAATTAATATTTTCATCCAGTAAAATTACTGTTAGTTCTGAGAATCAAGAAATCTCAATGTATTTTAAATTCTCAGGAGTGAAACAGATCCTAGTAAGGGGAACTACTGGTGTATTTTTGTTTCAAATTTGGCATCTCCCAGAAAGCAGCGTCTGTTTTGTCCACAAGCGTTTTTGATGCAGAGTAGTGAAAATGAAAAGGCCTGGGAAAGATTCAATGTATGAATCTGGTCATGTGAAGAACAAATTTCTAGCAACAATTTTTTAAAATAGTGAATCGTTAATAAGATTTTGATTTTGTCAGAGAAAGCTTGATAGGTCTTGTGAAGTAAGCCCTATTTTAATTTTCAAGGGAATAAAATAGAACAATAAAACAAAAAGAAACAGTGATAAGACCATAGTAAATCTATAATAGTTATGATATTGCATATTGTCCTCTAAATAGTTGCTTGGCTTTGGGCTTGCAAAATCACCCACAGTGCAGTTCCTCTGAATCAGCTAGTTGCTCATGGTGGAGAGTGTGTGTGGGTGCTGTTTTTCTTTCCTCAGCCTGCGTTCTGGCTGACTCACAGTGGGTGCTTAGCTTCCATCCTGGTTCTCCCCATTCCGCAGTCTAGCTGGCTCACAGGCAGGGGCTTAGCTTCTTGCCTCAGGGAGTCCTATGTCTTCTGGAAGCAGGATCCTCAGAGTAAACCAGTTCAGTTCACTGACTAACCTAGAAATGTCCCTTAAAACCCCAAATCCCTTTGCTCACAAAATGGATTTCTGTTCTATGGTTTGATAAACTGAATGGATTTTCCCAGGAGAAAGGTTATGTTCCATGAAGACAAATATTTCTGGATCTTAGACTATGTATGTTTCCCATTTTAAATCACCTGCCATTCTGATTTTTGGACTTAGTCTTTAGTGAATCAGGCCCTTTTCAGATCCTTAGGTAATTTCAGAACAAATGGATCATATGGAACTTTTCAACACGCTGTCACTTTATGAAATTTTTAAGTGATTCACTATAATGCTTGGGAACAAACAACAGCAGCAACAAAATTAACAGATACCTACATGCTTGACAAGTGGAAACTATGAAAGATTATCACCCTGAGATAATGTGAAAAGCATCTTGTAATGTGAAGAATGTTTAGGTTATTTTTAAAAGCTCCAAATTCTGAGTTTTCATAAAGTATTCAGGAAACTTCATAGATTAGGATCAGTGCTGCTTAATGATATTATATTATATAATGCATATGTTCAAACGAACTTGGTGGCCAGGCTGCTACTATTCAATATTATAAGACTTTCCATTTTATATCATCTTCTTGGTGACTTTGTACAGATATTGTTTTCATTTATAATTTTATGTCCAGTTATTATTATTCATTTGATAGAAGATGGAGATATAAACAAATGCTTTTTCAAACCATAGAATTCAGCTTAAAGTTTCTGTTTACATTCTTCTGTATATTCTGAATGGAAAACCCTTATGGCATTTTGGAGGATTTCAGGAGTTGGGAGGAATTACATTTGTTCCAATACTTTTTGAAAGTAGTAATCTTGTGTCTTTTGGACATAATATTATCTTAACATGGGACAAGGTTATCCCCCTATTATTTAGGTTGTATATATAAAGTTATGTATTTACTTATTACATCAAATGCAACATTCTTCAGCTAAGTGGTAAGTTCCTGAGGCCAGACCTCACACCAAGTTGCTTAGTATTGTGTACATTGTGTATGACTTATCATGTAATATAACTCAGCTAATTGCAATCAGTGAGTGGATGAGAAGATTATGAAGACCTATATGTAGATTATTACAAATTGTCAGGTACAGAAATAATGCACTGCAGGTTTCTACTGATATTCTTTTTGTGTATGTACTTTTGAAACACTTTTACTTTGTACTTACATAATTATAAAAATTTTGTAAAAATTAAGAAATAAGAAGTGTCATCAAGTCAGAAGTGGCAGCAGATCACAGCTGTGCAAAGCTGAGTCAGGAAGATTACCAGTCTGGACAATATAGTGACTTATCAAAACCCTGTCTCATGGAAACAAACAAACAAACAAACAAACACAAACAAAACAAAAAAGACCAAGCAAGCAAGCAAACAAAAACAAAGGACTAGGAGGGCAATCCAGCATGAATGCTCTGGATTTCATTTCCAATGCTGCTCTGCCCCCCAAAAGGCATCATAAAACAATCAACTTGCTTCCATACTGCTTAAATGAAAATCTAAATGATTTTCATTAAGACAATAATAAGCTCCAAACAATAAAGAGAAGTCTGATATATATATAGTAAATTTTGAAACTTTATTGTTTTGTGACAAAGTTTATTGTTTTGTGAAAAAGTTCATTTGTTTTTGGTAGTTTATTTCTCCTTACAGTCAAAAGTGAGTTTCTGTGCGTAGCTAATGTTTTATGTGTACTGTGATCATAAATTATCTGATTTTAACTTAGAAGCACTGCAGTGAAAATCATTTCCCTCTTTTGTTGGAGCACAGATTAAAGATAAGAGAAGTTCAATAAGTTGCCCTCGTTTATGGCCCAGCAGAGAAACCAAGTGTCAGGAACCAGCCTCTGTTGTTGTTACCTCAAGCAGCCCAAGTTTCCACAGCCAGTGGAGATGTTATTATTGTTTCAGGTTTGTAATTCCTATTTCAAGGGAGGTTTAACTGTTCTCTGCTGTCTTATATCTTGATTGCTAGCATACAGCTACAGTAGCTACCGTCTTTTAGCAGAGTTTGAATGTTAAAATCATAAAACAAACAACCAATTTAGGATTATGTTCTCCTATTCGAGGAGCAGCAGAGGGTCTTAGTTTATCTTAAATACATGACAACAGAAAAGAAAAAAAATAGGGAAGAGTTGCAAGAACATAAGAAGGAAGAAAAGGTGGAAAGAGTGAGGGATTGGGAAAGAGACTCAGAGAGAAAGGAAAGACAGGCAGGGAGAGAGACAGAAGAAAACAATGGAAGAGTAAAAACATTGCCTAGAGAAAAGAAACATTGTCTTGAAAATCTTGCTGCATCTTTCTATGGGTAAATTACAGACATCATAGAGTTATAATGTATCTTTACTTAAGAAAAGCTAATATTTAAAATAAATATTTATAGTTTATCTATGTTTTAGATAGCTTGTATTACTTATGAGACAAAAATAAAGTATTTCCAAAACTTCCATTCAGAAGAGAAATGTATATATCCTCACAAAAAGTCAGTGGGAGGTACTGTCACAGCCATACATAGGACATAGTGAGGATGTTTACTGAACACTACGTGCCTTTTGCTGGAAAAATGAAATGTTAGGACAGATTTTTAAAAATACCTATGTCTAACTACCAAAGTCTAGAGATTCTTATTTATTTATCATGCTCTATGGTATAGGCGTGCATAAAAAAGCTCTGCTGCTGATGTTAATGTGTAGCCATGGTTTAAAAAATCACCTTAATGTTTTATTTTCCAAAGTAAATTTCATCTGAAATTTGAGCTTTTTCTGAGGATTAAAATGTCTGCAAGAAGGAATGAAAAATTTATTTTGCCATTTTCCCAGTTGTAATCCAATGTCATGCTTGGCTCTTCCAAACCATCAATTTCCTGTGTATTCTCCATGTCTTAATTCTCTTCCTACATTTGCTTCAAATGAGTTCTCCTCTGAACCACTTCATAATCACACACACACACACACACACACACACACACACACACACACACACATTAAAGCATTTCCTACAGCTTTAGTTTGTCAGTATCTTTCACATTATACCAGGGTATATACTCTCTACAGCCCAAGGCCAGCCTCTTCCCAAACTCACAAAACACACTTTCTCCTCAACGAGAATATTTTTTTCAGTTCACTTATTAGCTTTATAATTACCTTGCTATTCTGATATAAATAATTTTAAGCAGAATTGCTTGCATGAAATAATTATTTTTAGTAAATTCTGCTTGCCCTTTTAACAACTCTTAAATTTCCCTTGTAATATTTCTTAGTCATAAAGTAGATTCTTATGAAACAATGATTCTACAGTGCATCCAGTCGTAGGACTAGACAATGAATATCAATTTCACTTTCTCTTGTAATATTTTAAGCCTTGGCTGATGAAAAATTACTGCAATTTATCTATCATTTCATCTCATAGACAAACAAAATACCTACTACTGAAAAAGTACTTTCATCAAAAAGTCTCTAAGCACATTACTTACGGTTTTTCATGAAACTCAAACAGTCATGAACACTAAGAAGGTAACTAACACCATCTTTGGAGTTCGGATTGAAAGACTCCAGTACAGAAAGGTAGATAAATTTGCTAAAGTTTATACAGCATGCAACTAGATTTGTAGCTATGATGTGGTGGAAAAATCTAAATTAAGCCTTTTGAAAATGAGGGATCAGTTTGGCAGAATCCAGAATCTTTAAGATTCTAGGAATGATTTTATTAAAACGTTTTACAGAAATGTCTTTTATTAACTGATTTTAGACAGAATTTGCTAATTATTTGCTATCATTATTTGTATGAGTTCAGATGATACAGCATCATACAGGCTGCTGTTTCCTACTATTGCATGCTTTGCTGTATTGTATGTACATAACAAATGAATCTTTACCCATAACATTAAAAATAATTTGCAAAATAAACTATTTGTTTTAAAGTATACAAAATAATTATATTTTATTGTAAGATTTTTCACTAATATGCAACATTATATACACTATTCTTTTCTCTAGTGGCAATGGTTAACAAGTAGCCATAAGTAGCATTTTAAATCCTTTATGGAAGAAATGTGAAAAAGGCAAATATTAATGTTTATCTGTCCAAGTAATCTTACACTGAGCAACTATCTCATCCAGCGTGCAGCGATTGCAGCACTTTAATTGTAATCTTATGTTAATTTAATATATGACTTAACTTTTTTGGAGGTAACTATATGATTTAAATTTTATATGACATAGAGCTTTAGTTGTATTCCAAAACTTTCTTAGGCAATTTGAAATTAAGATCATTTTATTTCCCTCATTCTTACATACCTCCTATAAATACACAAAATATCTATATATCATAATGTTCAGGGGGAGAAATAGTACTCTAATTTAAAATTAGTAACTTCCTATAATTTGGATACTTTAAAAACATTACTTTTGCAACAAATGTAAAATTGGTGTATATTTTATTGCCTTTGTATAATATGACTTAGGCAGTTATATAATCACTTAGTTTATCTTTAGAAGCTTCTTAATGTCTGGTATAATGTCACACATATTTTTGAGTGTTTTATGAAGTTTACTGAATAAATGAAAGAATTCATGAGTGAATGGGTAAATGTAGAAAAGCACTAAAAATACTGTTCATTGAATACTGAAAAACTGTGAGTTTTGAATCATCAGGGAAGAAAGTGCATGAATAGAGGCAGAAGCTAATTGATAATTGTTAGGTAAGCATAAACCACTAAACCAGTAAGATTAAATGAAGATATATGCGTACCATTGACAGTGCAATTAGCATGATATCCAAAGTTTAGCAGGAGTTTTTAAAATTTTAATTGTAATAACTATTTTGTGTAAAAATGTCAACACTTAGCACTAATTCTGAAATAACAAAATATAGAGAAAATAATGGCAAGGTTTCTACAAGACTCTGGAACTCATATTATCTAATCTCATAAAAAATGTAGTGCTAGAGATAATTTAAAGGACCAATTCACCTACAAATGCTTTCTCTTTGATTTAAAAGAAAAAAACACATTACATACTCACATACACATAGACAAAACACACATACATACAATCCTGAGTGTTTTTTTACATATTCCTTAATTATTTACTAATTTGTTCATTTAGTTGAATAGTCCTTCAATGCACAATAATTCCTATTATTTAATTATTTCTCAAAAATTCAATGGTCTTCATGACAGAGAGCCTAACAGAATAATGCTATAAATGAATGAAAAGATTAGATTTTAATTTGTGTCAAAAGGAAGAATTAGTGTATTTCTAAGTACATAAAAGCTGAGACATATGACATATTACTACTCTAAAATGACTGTCACTACCCATGTCCCAGTTGAGTTCGATGGAAGACAGGAGTTAGTGATATTTCACAAGTAAGGCAAAGTAAGTGTGGAGCTCTTTGTTTAAATCATTTGTAATTTCTTTTTCATCTGTAATTCGAATGTCCTTCCAAGCCACTGTTTTCCCCCAGGAATATTTTTTAACCTTTCAAGCTTCAGCTCAAGCTGAACTGTACTGTAACAATTTTGTATTCTCTGCTTCTTGTATGAGTACACTCTTAAAAATTTCCTTCCCTTTTCAGTTAATAGTTGTATAAATATTAGTTTTTTCATATTACAAATATAGGAGAAAGGTGTTTGTGGTATTTGTCATATTATGCCTCTTTCATTTTTGTACTAATTTTCAGGTCTTGCAAATATAAAATTTCTCAAATTTTTATTCAGCTCATAACTAATGAGAAAACAAGTTAAAAGCTGATTTAACATTTTTATTGATGAGTACTTAAATAAAATTCAATGAAGAAATGTTAAGATAATAATGCTTGGTAAAATAGATAACCAATTAACATCTAATTATGAAATAATCCTTAATCTTTAATATTTACCACTCAACCAAGTTATAGGTGTTTCTATGAAACAAACATTTACAATTTAATATCAGTTCACCAAGTGTGAGCCTATAAACATAATGAATCAGGTTTAAACAAAATACAATACTTAATACTTGAACGAAATTACACCGAACATGATATAGAAAAAACTTATTTGCCACAATTTTGTCTTCTTTGAAAGAATAAGCAATTATATCCAAGAAGTTGTACACAAAAATAAATGCTTATCAAATAAATAATCAACAAGGTTTGGAAAAAATATATATTGCGTTTCCTTATATGTAATGAAAATTATTCATTGTACCTTAAAAATGAAATGAAAGAACTGTAAGTTAGAGAAAAGTCAGCACCATTCACGGACTGCAGGGGGAGGGAACAAGAATTCACTAGAATGCGAGCTCTCCCTGGGAACCAGCGTCTGGCACAAGTGGGAGAACGCCAGACCCAGACCTTTCCCGTGAGTCAGCACCTTGCATGGACTGTGGGAGGAGAGAACAAGAATTCACCAGGAAGCAAGCCCTCCCTATGAACCAGCACCATTTCGGGCCACTGCCGGGTTTGGGGGGCACAGCCAGCCAGACCCCCGCCCCTTCGGGCATGCAGGCTGGCAAGTAAGAAGAGCCAGATCCACCCCGTTACCCCCCACCTCAAGTGACCAGTTGATGCAGAGAAACACAGGCTACGATGATAGCTATTCAGATGAAATGCAATTTGATGCTTGTGGCGTTTTGGTGTTTCACTGATTTGCAGGTCTAGGGCCAGTGGTCTGACCACAGGTTCAGAGGACAGCGGTACGCAGTGTGGCATCTAGAGGGGATCTCCTTCTGAAGGTGGTAGCCATGGTTGATTCCCTATTGTTTTGTTTTGAAGTCCTGTGTTGTTTTCATTGTTTTGTTGGGTTTGGATTTGTTCAGTTTTGTTTTAATTTTGTTATAACTGATGGCATGAGCAACTGTTTCA
The DNA here is from genome assembly GCA_004027295.1 of Dolichotis patagonum. Classification (NCBI taxonomy): domain Eukaryota; kingdom Metazoa; phylum Chordata; class Mammalia; order Rodentia; family Caviidae; genus Dolichotis; species Dolichotis patagonum. The sequence goes on along the minus strand of PVJX010034947.1, from coordinate 3,979 downwards.
AAGATAGCAAGATATATTACGGTATAAATTTTGGATTTACTATTGTCTTGTTTTGAAGTCCTTTATTACATTCATTGTTTTGATTTTGTTGGTTCTATTCTGTTTGACTTTTATTATGTCTGAAGATATCTGCAGCTATTTTGAAGACCGCAAGAGGTATTATGGTAACCATCGTTGATTTTATATTGTTTTCAAGTCTTGTATCACTTACACTGGTTTGTTTTGATTAGTTTTATTTTTTTTATTTTCTTTGTTTTTATTCTCTGTAAAATAAAATTTAAAAAAACAGTTAAAGAGAGAAACTGATAATTACAATTGTTCATAAACCACTGCCACAGTAAAATTAAGTCAATATATACACCATTGATGGGGCAATCAGTTTGATAGCCAAAATCTAACAGAAATTCTTAAAATTTAAATTTTAATAACTATTTTATGTAAAACTGTCAACACTTAGCATTTCATCTGAAACAGCAAAACAGAGAACATAATGGGAGATTTTGGTAAGACAAGTGCCTACCTCTAGTAAATACCATTTCCTGTCTTCTGTTTCCTATTCTCATTCTTTTCTAATGTTTTCCTAACACATCTTTTGGGTCTCTATGAATCATTCTTTATGTAATGGTATTGTTTTCTTTCATAAGCCCAGTTTTACCAAATTTCTGGTAGAAGCAACTTATATAATATAAATATATGAATCTGAAAGGTCTATAGCAATATATACTACTACTGTGAGTTATATGCTTATTAGGATTACATCTTGAAACCTCATTTTGTTGCTTCTTATATTATCTACCCAAGGCTATGCATGTTTTTCTTATTTCCCTTCAGTTTCTCTACCTGTTATTTTACTCACACATCCCATAGGATTCCATCTCAGTTATATACTATATTTTCTTAATTTATTATACTCCTAGCTGTGGAACAAAGATAGCCTCAAGCATTTTTAAAACACGGACATGTGATGGCAATTATTTTTTTCCTTCACATTTTGTCAGTGGCACAACTGAGTCTCCTGTTTGTTTCCCATTAGCCATATGGAGATTCTAATCATCAGTTTGCAGTATCTCTGTTTCCTTGGGAGAGAATGTTGTGGTGATAACAATTAGTTGGTCATTAACTCCTCCAACATACCTAGTCAGCTTACTTATATTGCATATCACATTGTCTGTTGCTGGGGTAGAGTAAGAGGATGTGAAGAATATTACTAGTTCAAAATAAAACAGAAGAAATCATGACTTAGTACTTGGAGATAATACCTTTCTTACTTTTTAAAAAAGTGTTCCAAACATGCATGGGAATCTTAAGTGTGGCATGACAATGGAATCTGAGTAATGATCAAGACACTCTAAGGGTTTTTTGTTTGTTTATTTAAATCATTTACTTTTTAAAGAAAACATTGATATAAGAACAACAGCAACAGTAGGAAAACGAAAGGTACTATCCCCATTCTCTCTTGAAGTTATTGTGCACTAGATACTTTAATGGTTGCTCTTTAAACATTTTCTTTATTGTTGGTGGTGCCAAGCAGGAAATGCAGGGCCTGGTATATGTTAAGCAAATATTCTACCTCTGAGCTAAATCTAAGACCTATACAAAATTACAAAAATATACACAAATGCCAGGTGTTATTTTCAAGTAACTTTGTGACTGACTAAAATTTTCATGGATGGTATACAAATTCAAACCTACAATATATAACTTTGTTAGAAGTAGCTATATATTAACTATCAAAAAAAAATCAAGTAGCTATTGCTTTGTATTTGAAAAGCCTAAAAGAAGTATTTTCAGAGGGAGAATAGTCCATATTCTTTTAATTATTTAGGAAAATTCAAGAGCATGCATGTAAAAAGTAGAGGATATAGAAGGATAAGGACTGGAAGGCAGAATAAAAAAAATTATATTCTTAAAGTCCAAATAAGGAAGGTACTTAAATAAGATTTATGTCTTAAGAAAACTTTTACAGGTAAAATTTAAATTTATTTCCTTCTTTTCTGTTCTACAATAAAATGGTGAATAGATGATTATCATAAAATAAATCTTTTAAATAGTTGTAAACAGTTAAGTATCCTCTTAGCTCTCTTTCTACAATACAAAAGTCTCATAAAATAACTTATGAATCATGCACATATCTTTAGAACAAGCACAGCACATAAATTAACAATTGCCTTTGAGGAATAAACTCATGGTCCTTTAAAATATATACAACACTTTCAATTTATGTAACATTTTTCTGCCAAAGTGCATGGGAATCCTCACATATATCATTCTAATAGCAGTGCTTTGTTTACATTTAGCATATTTATATGAAGAATTTAAACTTCTTTGGAGACTAATTCACTCTTTATAACTGTTTTCAGAGAGAGAAATATTTTTGAATTTAAGAACAGAATTAGTGTTATGTTTGGGCGAGTTCATGGATCAAAAGTTTGAACAAAGTGCCAGGGTAAAAAGCAAGATAGATCACAGGAAAGAAGCGTGGTAGAAAAAAGGCAACCAAAGAAAATAAATTCTCAAAGGCAGAACAAATACTTTATTTGTCCTTCTCTAACACCCTCAACGCTCCCCAGGCATCGGACCAACCCAGGACATGGCACATATTCCTTCGGCAAGTGCTTTACAACTGCGTTATACCCCAGCCCAACCCTCATTTCTATTTCCCCTTTCTTCCCCTTTTGGTGACAGCTGTGATTTTTTTTGTGTCCTCTAATTTGTCTTTTCCAGAACTCATTCTCTCTCTCAGCTTGTATGCCACTGCTTTTGCTCCTTTTCACTCTGTGACTTAGGAAGGCATTTCTAGCACTTCACTAAATCCTTCGTTAAGTCCATCCCAGGGACGTGCTAAAACTGTTGTTTCATCCACTCCCCAAATCAAAAGCTTTTCCCCCAACTGAACATTCCCTTTTCTCAAATCCTTTGGGAAATGTTTCCTGAATACTATGAATTCCTTTTCTCTCTCAAAACAATTGATTTCATTTTCTATCTACTCTTCAGGTCAGCCTTCTGCCTCTGGCTGAGCCTCCCATTACCCAGATCCTGTTTCTCCAAAGGATACCTTTCCTTCTCTGTCATCTCTTGTAATAACTTTAACCCTCACCAATTATTTAGCAATAAAATAAAAACACATTGAATATCAGAAAAAGTGGAAAGCTCTTTGCTTATCAGACATTACATGTTCTGACTAAAAGAATGACACTTGATAATAACTGTGATGTAGATCAAGGGACTAAAATTAATCATCATAACTGAAGCTGCTAGACTTTTATAAGGAGCATTGAACCTACAGACAATGAGTAGATTATTTAAAAAATGGTTTTGGGCACTATGTTATCTTTCCATTACTGAGGCGATAAAGTAGCATAAACTTAATGCCGTACAACAAAACAAACAAAAAAAGATCCATGATCTCACAGATTGGTAGGCTACAGGTCCAATATGTACAGCTCTTGCAAGGCTAAAAGGTACCTACAGGGCGTGTGTGTGTGTGTGTGTGTGTGTGCGTGCACGTGCACACTTTCTCTTTTGTTTATTCAGATTATTTTAAGAATTCAGAATTCAGTTTGTTTCAATTGCTTCAATCTTCTTTCTGACTTTCAGCTGTGTGCCAGTTCCAGCTTTCAGGAAAACCCACATTCCTTGGCACATCTTCCGTTCCTCTGTCTCTAAAGCCAGAGGAGGTCAACTCATTTTTCATGCCCCTGATCTACTTGGAACATCAGTTTCCTTGGTTTCAACAACACGTATGATTACAAGGAACCGATCCAGACGCTTTGTCATACATACCGTTTGCAAAAAAACAAAATGTATACACACTTCTGCAAAAGAAAAATAGCACGATGTTTTTTCAACAGATGGTGTTACCCTCCCTGGATGATGTCATATATTACAGAAAACTCACCACACTGTGGACCCTTGGAGAAAAAATTGAAAATGAATCTGTAGCAATACTAAAGGACCACGGTTACTCAGCAGCAGCAGC
>PVJX010034946.1:0-18457 GCA_004027295.1 Dolichotis patagonum | reverse complement strand
TAAGGCGGCTCAGGCCAGCAGAGGCTGCGCTGGGAGGAGGACCGGCCAGGCGTAGGCCCCGCGCCCTTTCCTTTCCCACCCAATCCCCGGGGTCTGACCTCTCCCTCCTCCCCGCTCTGGCCCTGGTTCTGCTCCCCCACCCCCACGCCAAGCCGAATCCGGCCTCGCCCTCCGCCCCTGACCACCCCCCTTCCCCATGGGGCGCTGACTCGCCCGGCTGCCACGTCTCACTGATGACATCACCAGGGCAGCTCGGCCTCAGCCAATCCGCTAGGGGGAGTCCGAGCGAAGTCCTCGCCAGCGAGTCAGACGGGAGGGGAGCTGAAAGGGGCGGAGGCTGGAGGTGAGGGAGTGGGGCATGGGGCGGGCGACAAAGTCAAAGGTGCGCACGCGCCATAGGCGCGGGGTTTGGCGGGAAGTTGAGTGCAAGACGGCTCACCGCCCCGTGGGGCCTCAGCTTACACGTCCGTGCGCATGACTTTCCTTCCCGGCGTGCCCCGCGGCGTAGCCGCCCTCTGAGCTGTGGAAAAGACCTCAGTCTAGGGCTTCCCTATTTCCTGGTTCGCCGGCGGCCATCTTGGGTGGAAGCGATAGCTGAGTGGCGGCGGCTGCTGATTGTGTTCAAAGGGGAAGGAGTGGGGAAAGACGTCTGCTCTCCTGGACTAGCCTATCTCGTTCCTTTCCTTCGACTGCCCGTGGCGCGGAGAGTCGGGGAGGCGGCTGCGGCAGCAAGGGCGGCGGTGGCGGCGGCGGCAGCTGCAGTGACATGTCCAGCATGAATCCCGAATAGTGAGTCCAGGAGAGCGCCGGGCGCAGGGTCTGTGGGCCAGCCGGCTGGGGGACGCTTGCGGGGGCGAGACGGACGGGGCAGGGGCGGGCGCGTAGGCCGGCGGGGCGAAGTGACGGGGCGGCGGCCGGGCTGGGCCCCATTGTCTGACGGCGGAGGGGCGGCCGGGAAGGGGTCTGGCCGCAGTGCCGGCGAGGGGCGGCCTGAAGCCCGGCTCCCGGGAGGGCGCGACCGCTGAGGGGCACTTGTTTGTGGGCGGAGGGACTCGCGGCCGAGCCGCCCGGAGGCGTCGTCAGCCCCTGCGCCCGCACTCTGCGGAGCTGTCAGGAACGTCAGGGCGGAAACCAGTTTTACTTGGAAATCCTGAGCGTCTCGGCAGGCGCCTTCCACCCTCTCCGCCAGGTCTCCGGTAACATGGATGCTGCTCGGGACTGCGTGGGGTTGAGGGCAACGAGTGGATGGCCAGAAGCGACTTCAGTGTTCAGTTTCCTTTTCGGGTTGCCTACTGAAGAGTTCTTGAAGAACTCCCCAGTCCATTGCCTTCCTAAAAACCTGGACGTGTGTGTGTGTTCAGAGAGGACAGCCTAGGTCATTGTGGCTTCTGCAGGTCGTCAGCGACAGAAACAGCTGAAACCAAGGAATGTCTTTCAGATACTACCAAATTAAAGGCAGAGTTTTCCGTCAGTTTCAGGGAGAAATGAGTGGGGCCAGTAAAGAGCAGTAGGTCTTGGATTACCTACTTGAATGCTAGCAGATAGGGAATGAGGCTCCATGACGTGTCATGAAAAGTTAATGCATTCCTTTTTCTTGCTTACTCAGGAAGTCGCCACAGCAGATGTGACACACCTGGGCGCCTTTCTTGGAACTGGTGTTCACTTTCCTTGGGGAGACTTTGTTGGGCTGTCCTCAGTATCTCTGAGAAAAGCTCTACAATTTAAAAATCTGTAGAGGAGACTTAAACGATATTCTTCGGTGTGAGAAGTTTCTAAAGGAGAAGGGGAATTTTTTTAAAAAGCAAAAATCAGTGTTCGTCTTAAAGGTTAAATTTATTTGCTCCTTTGGTCAATTACTGCTAAACATTTTTCTCTAAAAGATCCGCCCATCAGTTTAGCTGACTGGCATGTGTGTGTCACATGGCTCTTGCAAAATGCTTTCTGATTTCAAGTTTTGTAATACTGTAGTTTGTGCTGAAATGTCCTGTTTTTTCATACTGAGCAGTAATAAACAGTCCGATAACTTAATTAGAACCTAAAATACATTAAATTACTTAGGATTTTCTTAAAGGCCAAAGGTTGATACAAATGGTCTACTTCAGATGTTAAAGCTCACTATTTACACTCAACCCTCCATCACTATTCAGCAAACAGTTGTAGAATTGCTGATTTTTAGCTCTCAGAGTGAGAGTTTCCTTTGTTTTTCCTCACCCTTTTCTTTTGCACTAAATGGAAGCCGTGATACTTTATTAGAATTTTTCATAGACTTTAAGCAGCTGAAGGACCGGGACCATGTTCCTGCCTGGCAAACACAGGATCCTAAGTTCAATTACTGGTACCAAAAAAAAAAAAAAAAAAAAAAAAAGTTGAGGGTAGTGTTCTTACAATTATTTGTTGTGTGGGTGGCAGTTTTTTATTTTGTTATCAAAGGCTCCAAGAGCAGAGTGGGTTTTGTGTAGTTGAATTTGAAGTTCCTAATTACAGTATTAGTTTTCCTTTAGTAAAGAGCATGGATTTTATGGATGTTTGTAAACCTCTACTTTTCAGTTTCCTTTATTTGCAAAATGTATTTAGTACTGTAAATAGATCTTAAATAATAATAATTACTTGAACATAAATTTGATGAGTTATACAGCCTTTAAATTCGGCCTTTTCTGAAATAGTTACGCTTATATAGTGGTGATATTCAAATAAGTATGTAGATAAATTTGGAAAACTAAAAGAACCATTAATGTGGTATAAATCATTTTCATGTGAGACATCCTAGTAATGTAAGGATTTAGAAAAATAATCCTTAAACTAAAAAAAACCTCATAATGCAATATAGAAAACAGATTTTGTTTTGTTTTTCGAGACAGGGTCTTGCTGTGTAGTTCAGGCCAACTTGAATTTACTATGTACCCCAGGCTGGTCTTGAGCTAGCAGTGATCCTCCTGTCTCTGCCTTCTGAGTGCTGGGACTGCAGATTTTAGCTGCTACGCCTGGTTTGATACAGTAGAGTAATTTTCAGAAGTGCAGCATGAATCAGAGCAGTGAGAATTCACAGGAGGTGATCGGTTATGGGTGGCTGCTGTTAGGTAAGACACCTGTAAGAGAATTACTAGTAACTAGATTTGGAGGAATAGTGGGGAGTGGGTGAGGAAGTTATTTCAAAAGAGAGGAAAGAAAAATCGTTAATGGGTGGCAAATACAGGTTTTTTTTTTTTGTTGTTGTTGTTTTGTTTTTTTTGTACTGGAAATTGAACCAAGGCCTTTACACTGACTGAACTGTATTTCCAGCCTTTTTGAGCTTCACTCTGAGCTACATCCCCAGCATTTTTTAAAATTTTGAGACAGGTCTTGCTAAATTACTAGGTTGCCCAGACTGGGTACCAGTTTGGGATCCTTCTGCTTCAATCTCTCAGCATGCTGGGATTTTATTTAAATGATAATAATTATTTATTTATTTTTGTCTTTTTGAGACGGGGGTCTTGCTATGCAGTTCAGGCTGGCCTTGAGCTAACTTTGCAGTTCAGGCTGGTCTCCAACTCCCAACCATCCTCCTGCCTCAGCCTCATGAGTACTGGGATCATAGGCATGTGCCACCATGCCCTGCTAGGACTATAGTGGTTTTTTTTTTTTTTTTACGTATATGACTCCATTATATTTTTATTGGACAGTGGTGCTTTAAGTACATCTCACAAGGTGGACAGTAATTTTTTTGTTAAGTTTATTGGTACATTTTAGGTATATATAATGATCACATTCATTATAGGGAATTTGTAATCTGTTTATGATATAACTTGATTATTTTTTCCCCCATCCCCTATCCTCCCTTCAACTCCTTTCCCCCTCCTTATTTACAAAAGCTTTGTTTCCATTTTTTCCTTTTCCCCTCCTCCCTCCCTAGTTCCCCTTCCCATTTGAACATTTTTTCCTATTTCACAATATCATACGTTTTGGGAGGACAGTAATTCTTTAGACCATGTTATCTTTTCTTTTGAGGATTCTAGTTATGATCTCAATAAAATCAAATCCAGATATTATTATTATGTTTATTCTGGTATCAGATATGCCAATATCTGGCCTACTTTATTGGTATTGTAGACTGTCCCATAAAATAATCCAAGATTTTGGGGAAATCTTTGCAAAAGTGTTAGTGAAAAAAATGTAAAAAGTGCATTATATCCCAACACTTGAGAGGCTGAGGCAGCAGGATCCCTGTAAGTTTGAGGCCAGTCTGGGCTACAGGGTGATTTCAAGGCCGTCCTGAATGGCGTAGTGAAACCGTGTCTCAAAAAAGAAAGAAAAGTGAATTATGTTATGTTTGATTGTTACAATATAATATTATGGGATATATATATAGCTAATAAAATGTTTATTATAGTGAAGAAGATTGACATCTATTGTTTTAGCTATCTTTTTTTTGACAAGAGTAGCTACATGTATTTTGTGTGTGTGTGTGTGTGTGTGTGTGTGTGTGTGTGTTTTGATACAGGGTCTTGCTGTGTAGTTTAGGATGGCCTTGAACTCACTGTGTAGTTCAGGCTGTTCTTTGAACTCATGGCAGTCCTCCTGGCTGAGTCTCCTTGAATGCTGGGATTATAGGTGCAGACCAGCTCTCCCCACAAGTAAAAAATTTTAAAACTAGATGAAGTGATCAGTATTAAAATAGGTCACAGGGACATGCAGCTTTCAGTAATCCGAATTCAGTTTCTCCTAGTCTTTTTTGGGGAGGTGTGTGTGTGGTACTGGAAATTGAAACTAGAACCTTTGTTCTGGGCTGCATCTCAAACTTCTCTCTGCTTTTTATTTTTAAGACAGGCTCTTGCTATGTAGTTTAGGCTGGCTTTGAACTCACTATGTAGCCTAAAGCTTACCTGAAACTCAAAGCAGTCCTCCTGCCTCAGTCCCCAGTGCTGGGATTAGAGACATGTACCACCACCTCCAGTTTAAGGATTGAATTTTAATCTGTCCCTTTGACCTCTATCTGTGTTCTTATGCTAATTTGGGAGAAATGACAGCCCAAGGTTATCTTTAAGGTGAAGTTAAAGGTATTAACTGACTAGTTTGAGTTTCAACTACAAACAGAAAAAGTAATTGCAAGTTTAATCTTAATGTAAAAGTAGATGGAATTGGGTAAAGTTTTCCTTATTTTAGAGTTCTGTTGAAAGATTTTGATTTTTAAGTGAGTTAGTAGAGCTGGCAGTGATTATCTCAGCACACCAGTTAAATCCTTAACATTATTTTCATACCAGAAAAAAATTTTCATAATCCATTTGCTTGTAGTGAATTTTTCTTAGTGTCACAGTAATTTTGGCTACTTTATGGAATGTTTTAAAAATAAGATTGCATACCTATGCTTAATATACTAATGCACTATTAATTCAGCAATAATCTCCTTGGCTCCATTGTAGTTTTTTTGTTTTGAGCTTGTTTTATTTTGCAGCACTGGGGATTGAGCCCGGGTCTTCGCATTGAGCTACATTCCCCAGCCCTGTTTAGTTTTTATTTTGAGACCAGGTCTTGCTCAGTCAGTGAGGTACCCAATCTGGACCGGAATGTTACAGAAGAAAAATAACTTGCATTCTCATGATTTAGAAAATGATTTTTTTTTCAAAATTTGCAAAAGTATTTTATTCCATTTATGATTTCCCGGTTAGCTGTAGTTGACATAGATTTGATAGAATAAAACACGTACAATCCATGTGAAACAAAAGTAGAAATGAACTTTTGTAAATGAGACCACGAGGGCCAGGGATTTTGCTCAGTGGCCTAAGTACCTGCTTGAAAGATAAAAGGTTGTGAGTTCAATCCCTGATACCAGTAAATAAATAAATAAATGAACAAGACCGAGGCCTTTTGAATGGAATTATTTTATTTTTTCTGTATCTTGGGCACTGAGCACAGTGCTTGGAAAACAGGCCCTCAAAAAAGTTTGTTAAATAAATAGAATAAACTATTGATAAATACTGGAAGAAACTTTGAAATATATATTCTCAATTGAGGTAGTTTGAACTTTACAAAAACACAGAAGTCAGGAAATTATTTTCTTCTGTGCTTCAGGGAATATGGAAATATCTGAAAAGTAAGATTCTTTGTGTGTCATTTAGAACTATATTCACTGTAGACTTGGGATGGTTAATTTGTATTTTAAAATGGTAAATGGTAACTGTTTTACTCTACTAATTCTATTTTCTTTTTTTTGTACCAAAAATCAAACTCAGGACCTTACACTTGCCAGGCAGGCATCTATGCCACTGAGTTATATCTCCAGCCCACTGCACTAATTCTAGAACAAGCTTTGCCCTTGTAGATACTTTCCCACTTACAGTTCTTTAACTTACCAAGTATTAACCCAGTCTCTGTCGACATTATTAAAATAACTAAATGAGTCTTGATTCCATATGTAATTTAATAGTAGATGTACATGTTTTTGTAAATATGTATGTGTGGTATACACACATGTAGATAGTAAAGTTATATAAACTTTGAAAAGAAAAGCTTTAAACTAGGGGAACTCATATGCACATGAAAGTATCTCCAAAATTCTGAGTTCCTACATATAAAAGATAATGTCAAAAATCCTAAGTGTGGAAAAGTTATATAGCTCTCTATAGTGTAAAGTGTGTATAAATACATTACCGTTTTGTGACAGAATCCTTCCTTATGATGAGTTACACCAAGAGCAAAACAGTTTGTCAAAAGTTCAGAAGGTTATGCATATATAAGGCTCTTTAAACTCAATTACAGTTTCTGTTACTGTTTTTTGTTTTTTGGTACCGGGGATCCAACTCACAACCACACGCTTGCAAGGCAGGCGCTTATGCCATTGAGCTAAATCCCTGGCCCATCTATTACTGTTTCTTAAAAGAAAGCATATACTTTATATTAACCATTATGACATACACATAGACATACATTTTTAAATCTGTGAAATAGCTAACCAAGTAAAATAAGGTAGACTGTACACTGCTGGGGTTTCCAGGAATCTAAAAAGGGTACACACATAGAGAACAGCCTTGAACAAGTGAGGAACCTCTCAAAAAACAGGCTCTCTTCCTTTTAGGCTCTGTTACTGTTTAAACCAGAGCATCTAGTATATCCTGTCCAAATGATGAAAACAGACAGTAAGCTACCTTGAGCATGTTGTAGATGATATATAGCTTGATGACAGATTGCCTCCCTTATCAGGTGGTACATTATGGAGTAGTCAACATAGTGCATCGTGAAATAGCAGATTACTAAAATGACACCCTTCAAAATATCATGCACTTGGCCAGACCAAAGCAGAAGTCTGTCCTTTACGCTATAACAAGGCAGAATAAGGAGCCTGGATAGTGCCAGGAAAACTCTTAAAAGGAAGCAGAATGGACACATGCAGAAATGTGTCCGGACACAGAAAGATTTAAAAAAAAAAAAAGCTTTTCCAGTTCTTTCAGTGTTCACATATAAGTGTGCATTCTTTCTCTTTTGTATACTTGACCTCTTATGTTTGAGGAAGTACCCTCATGTTGGTTCAGCACTGAGGAACCTCAACAGTAAAAGCTGTGTGCTGCTGCAGATGTCACTCCCACCACCACCAGTGGCTCTTATAGAAGCCCAGGGTCTCTGTGAGGCACTGGGCCACTATCATGGTCCCACTGTGCTACCCAGAATGTGATTTTTAAATGTGGAGGATTGCTTGTGTAATTCTTTGGATCATTTACGTTTTAGTAGCTGCATAGTCTCCACAAAGTACATCTGAAGAGTATATTTATGTGAATAGGATAGTCTTGTAGTTTTTTTTTTTGAGAGAGAGAGAGACTGTGTGTGTGTGTGTGTGTGTGTGTGTGTGTGTGTGTGTGTGTGTGTGTGTTTCAGACAGAGTCTTGCTATATACTAGTGTTCAGGCTGACCTTGAATTCACTGTGTGGCCCAGGCTGGCCTTAGCAATCCTGCCTCACCCTCCTGAGTGCTAGTATTACAGCAGTCAGCCACCTTGCCTGATTTTGTAGGCTCTTTTAAAGGTAAGTTAAATTTTGCATGTTCAAAGTTCTTCTTTCTTTTCACTATAGTTAAATAGACATATTGACAGTTTCTTACATTAATTTTTGTTTGGTTAGTGGAGTGAGCCCAAGGTTTGGACATTCTACTACTAAACTACCACCCTAATCTCAATTTTTTTTTAAAAAAGCTGGTTTTGTTAAAAGCTGGGCATGATGTAATCCCATCATTCTGGAAAGCTGAGGTAGGAGGATCGTAAGTTGGAGCCTATACTGGGCAATTTAATTTAGCAAACACCTTGTCACTGGGGGAAAAAAAGTCAGTGGTCAAGGAGCTTCAAAAATCAAGTGTTCACTTTGCAACTTTAGTTAGTTTTTAAAGAGAGTTTTTCTTTTTAAGTAATTTCTTGGTTAATTTGGGTTTTTTTTTTCCCCTGTGTGCTAACATCTTGTGTTCATAGCCTTTATTTGCAGTCAGCTATGTGTTTGTTTTCTGTCTTTGGCAGTTTGACTTTATCTATGTGTTGATTTTATTATTCATGATGATAATACTTAAGTATTACTAATTATTTTAGTGGTGGAGATGGAACCCAGGGCCTTGCATGTGCTAGGCAAGTGCTTTGCTATTAAGCTACAGTTCTGCAGCCTTAAAATTGATAGTAAAGAATTGCTTGCCAGCCGGGTGTGGTGGCATAGTATTGTAATCCGAGCATTTGAGAGGCTGAGGCAGGAGGATTGCTGTGAGGAGTTCAAGGCTCTGTCTCAAACAAAACAAAAACCAAAGAAAGAATAGCTTCCTTTCACTAATGGTATCTATTCTTACCTCTTTTCTTATATATGAAGATGCTCTGAGTAAAATAAAATGCTTAATATTTTGAGTTTTAAAAAATTTTTTTGCTATAGAGTATCAATTTTGAATGTTTTTCATAAAGAAAACCCCAAAATGGGCATTATGATGCCAGTGCTTGAGGTATTTTAGATTTGTATGTTATCAGCATCTGCTCTTTACCATTCTTTGTCTGAACTTTGACGTTTTAGTAAGAGATTTGGGCAGAGTGCCTAGATTTATTCCTCGCTTAGAGGGAGAGGGAGTAGTCGGACTATTCCTGTTTTCCTGTAGTGGATGTGGCTGAGATTGCTGCTTTAATGTGTGGAATAGAATTTAGGGAAAAAAACCTAGGTCTTTGGTCACCCATATAAGTGTTTCAAATTATAAAAGAACAATGGTAGACAAATATTTAGAAAAGGGGAGACTAAAAAGTCCCAAGACCCCGAGAAACCAGAGAAGTGTTGGCTGACTTAACAGGAGAAACAGGTTGCAGAGGAAGTAAATAGTTTTTCTTAGTGCTTTTGTTTCCAGTTGGTTCATTTGGCTCAGTGGGCCAGTACATCCTGTTTTATTAAATCCAAGATTCCAGTTAAGTGTACACTGTTCCGTTTAATTCTGACAAGTAGTGTTACATGCGTATGTGTTTGCTTGCTCACAAGGGAACATGTTTTACTAATAGCTACTGTTTTAACAAGTGCTTACTATTCTGTATGCCATTCACTTCACCTAGTAGTTTTTCATAGGGCATTTTATGCAGTCTCCACCTAAATTAATGAGCTTTAAGAATCAAACAGGGAAAAAAATCATTTTTTTCTTGAAGTACTGGGGATTAAACCTGGAGTCGTTACACTGAATAGTTACTTCCCAGCTGCTCGTCTCCCCCTTTAAAATTTTGAGGCAGAATCTTGATAACTTACCCAGGCTGAGTTTAAATTCTTGATTCTCCTTCCTCAGCCTACCAGAGTGCTGGGATTACAGACATGCACCACCATGCACCACCATGGCCACACCTGAGTGAATTATATATAATTTTGAGAACAATGATGGATTTTTCTGACTTTTTTTTTGTTCAACAGTGTTACTTAGGTAGATATGTTCTTTGTCCTTTCTACTTTCTTTATACATGATTGCCAGTTTCTTGATTTAGGGCAGTTATTTTTAACCATTAATAGTCATACACCCTGGGGACATTAAAAAATTATACACACACACACACTTTATGGTGTTAGGGATGGAAACTAGCACCTTCATACTTGCTTGGAAGTGCTATTGAACTACATCCCTAACTGTCATTTGAGTTTAAAATGTGAGTTTTGTTAAAGAAATTTTATTTTGGTGACCTACTCTTCACTCTCCTCAAAAAATCTTTCACTCCAATTTTCTTTTCCCAGAAATAAGGGTTGAACCTTATTTAAATTGAACCTGGTGTTTAAATTTTAAGAGGAAGTGGCCAGGGGTTTAGCTCTGGCATTAGCCCCTGCCTGGCAAGCATAAGGTCGTGAGTTCAATCCCCGTACCAAAAAAAAAAAAAACAAATTTTTATTTTTAAAGAGGGAGAGAGTGTCTTGTCTATGCTGGATAAACACTTCACCATTGAGCTATATCTCTGCTTTTAAATTTTTTGTATTTTAGTTTTTTGAGACAGAGTCTCATTGTGTAGTTCAGGCTGGCCTTGTACTCCCTGTATATCCCAGGTTGACCTTGACATGGTGATCCTCTTGCCTCAGCCTCCCAAGTGCTGGGATTATTGGCATGTACCACAGCGTCCAGCTTCTATTGCTCTTTCTACCCCAGTTTTTCTCCTTGTGTTCTGGACCTGTCTCATCTGCTGCTTTCTCAGATACCCTATATTTTAGAGCTGATGAGAGCACTGCTGACCGGACACAACAGAGTAGAGACAAAAGGTGAGCCTTGCCTTGGGGAACAGTTGTGAATTGGGGTCTTTGCCCTCTGGTAATGAGCCTGGACTCCCAAGTCACACTGCCCACTGGGCTTTTAAGGCCTGGTGGTGGCCTGGACTCCTTGAATCTGGCCTTTATCTCTGTTCCTGTACAGTTACTTGAAAGAAGCCCAGGACTCTAGGCCACCCATACCTGGCAGATTGTAATTGCGATACAGTCCTTTCCAACCCTGGATTAGTCACTTTCCCAGCACTGGGACCAGATAAAAGCCAAGCCCTCAATTGAAAAGAGGCTCAGTTTCAGAGGATTCAGTGCTGGGATTACAGGCATGTGCCACCATGTCCGGCTCCTTTTTTACATTTTTATTTTGAGACAGGATCCTCACTAAGTTTCCCAGGCTGGCCTTGAATTTATGATCCTTTTGCCTCCTGAGTAGTTAGGATTATAAGTGTGTCCCACCATGCCTGGTCAGATTTCTTTCTGTCTGTCTTTCTGTTTTTTTTTTTCCCCCCAAAACAAAATAAGTTTTGAAACTCAAATAAGTTTCAATTTGCTGGGCAATAAGTTGCCCAGCTGGCTTTGAGCTTGCTTATGTAGACCAGGCTGACCTCAAACTCACGATGATCCTCCTGCCTCAGCCTCCTGAATGCTGGGATTACAGGTGTGTGCCTCCATGCCCAGCAAAAAACCCCATTATGTACATACACATATACACACATGGCTTAATTCATCTTGAAAGAAAGTTTGTTAAAATAGTCCTTTAATATCAGAGTATGCTGTGCCGGGCATGGTGGTGCACGCCTGTAATCTCAGCACTCGTGAGGCTGAGGCAAGAGGATTGTGGCAAGTTCAAGACCAGCCTGGATTACAAAGTGAACTCAAGGCCAGCCTGAACTGCATAGCGAGACCCTGTCTCAAAATGGCAAAAATAAATAAATAAATAAATAAATAAATAAAAAAATAAAAAATAAAATCACTATGCTATCAGTTAGGCTTTTTTTCTTTTATTTGGTGCTTTTTTGTTTTAAAATATAAACACCGAGCTAAGCACTATGACACACTTCTCTAAACCTAGTTGGGACAATTGAGATAGGAATACAAGTTTAAGGCTGGCCTGGGCAGTTTAGCAAGACCCAGTCTTGAAAATAAAAAGGACTGGCTGGGCATGATGTCACACACCTATAATCCAGCACTTTGGAGGCTGAGTCAGGAGCGTCCCAGTGAGTTCAAGACCAACGTGGGCTGCATAATGAATGAATTCAAGGCCAGCTTGAACTATATAGTGAGACCTTGTATTAAAAAACAAAAACAACAAAAATCTTACGTTTCCCATAATGTATATATAAGAAATAATAGGAAAAATCAATAGATTACCACATTAATAATAGTTACAGGCGATCTAATGAATGCTACAGTTAGTATAAAACTTAAAAACAAGCTATTTATGGGAAACCTATAAAGGTTTATGGGAAACCCATTATGTATTATGGGAAACCTATAAGGAAGATTTGTGTGTATATTGGGAGTGTGTGTGTGTGTGTGTGTGTGTGTGTGTGTATGTATGTTATGGGAAACCTACAAGGAAGATTTTGTTTTTGTGTTTTGAGGTTGGGGATGAGGTTGTAACAGTTGGGGATGTAGTTCAATAGTAGTTTTCTTGGGTATAGAAAGTATGACGTGTCACTGAAAATCAGAAATGACAAAAAAGTAGTAGTTCTGGATTGCAAATGGGGAGTGTGAGGTATACTAAGGTAATTTAGGGTAGTCGTGATTACTTTTTTCTTTTTTTGGTGGTGGTAGTGGAGATTCAACCAAAGCTGTGTGAAATTCTGTACTTGTATAGATAGCTTATGATTTCATCATATTTCTTTTTTTATTTCATCATATTTCTAGTGTGATTTATTTATAATAGGCTTTCAGAAGTTGTGACACCCCCCTCCCACTCCTACTTGGATTGACCTAAGTTACATCACTGAGTGACACCCCCAGCTCTTTTTTCTTTTATTGAGGAAGGAGCTGTGTAAGTTTCCCAGGCTGTCAAACTGCAAACCACTTGCCTCAGCCTTTTCATTAACTGGCATTGCATGTATGCACCGCTATTTTTTTGAGGGGAAAATTCCAGTTAGATGTTAGGAAAGCCTCATAAAAGTCCCTTCATTAGAGGATTACTATGAATGATTTAACCAGACATGGTGGCACTTAGCTATAATCCTAGCACTTGGGAAGCAGAGGCAGGAGAGTTGCTGAGAGTTTGAGGGCAGCCTTGGGCCCCGTAGTGAGTTCAAGGCCATCCTGGAGCTACATAGTGAAACTGTGTCTGAAAAACCTTTTTTTTTTTGTCTTAGAATTTGAAGGAGAGACTGAGTTCATTGACTGGAACAATGGAAAGTTTATTTTTATAGAGGAGTGGGACTTTTTTGCTTTTTAACATATATGTTTTGGGGTTGCTAAGAGTATATATCACTTCATTTTTATTTGGATGTCCACTGATCTTAGGAGTATTTTTTTTTTTTTTTGGTACCGGGGATCGAACTCACGGCCTTGCGCTTGCCAGGCAGGCGCTTAAGCCACTGAGCTAAATCTCTGGCCCCTATCATGATTGGTATTGGCTGTCTTTGAATTCTGTCAAGTTCAGAGGGCCCCTGTTGGTTTGATTTGGTAGGCAATGTGTGGCCTTTTCAGGATTTATAGTCTTTGTAGTGTGCTGTTATTCTTAGAGATGTATTTGTTGTATAACTTAGCATGTACTATACATCTTATTAATGTGATTTTTTTGTTTTCTTTTTGCAGTGATTATTTATTCAAGTTACTTCTGATTGGCGACTCTGGGGTTGGAAAATCTTGCCTCCTTCTTAGGTTTGCAGTAAGTTGAAATTAAAATGCTTTTATAGTTAATGGTTTAGTTAATGATATGATTAATATTCTATTGCTGTGTGTTTTCTAGGTAGACATAACATTAATTTTATTTGGAATAAACTAATTCTCATATATATGTGTGTATATATACACACACACACACACACACACACACACCCCAAAGTCTCCAAATACATATTGCTAGTGGTATCTTGGACTGTTAAATGTATGTGTAGGTATTTGAAACAGTGTCTTGCTATGCAGTTTAGGCTGGCCTTGAACTCACTATGGACCCAGGCTGGCCTCATGGTAATCCTCCTGCCTCAGCCTCCTGAGTGCCTGGTTAAGAGGTGTACACCACCACACTTAACTGGATTGTTAACTGTTGCTCTTAAATAGACATTTATTTGGGCGAGTTGGTGTTCGCCTGTTATCTTGTAGTGAGTTTAAGGCCAGCTGGAACTACATAGTGAGGCCTTGTCTCAAAAAACCAAAGAAAGGTGGGGATATAGCTCAGTGGCATATTGTGCCTGCCTGGCAAGGGCAAGGTCCTGAGTTCAACTCCCAGTACAGAAAAGAAAAAAAAAAGAAAAGAAAAGAAAAGAAAAAGATGCCTCACACTCTGAGTATCAGAGCATCTAATATTATAGTGGTTTATTCCAATTAGAGGCAATAAGGTAAGGGGGTAATAGTTGGCCTTTATTGAGCATGATACTTTAAATACTTTAAAAATCTAATACTGTTTATATAACTTCAAAAACATTTCAGCATTTGAAACAAAAAAATATTAACTGAATTTTACAAATTGTGTTCTTGAACTTCATTGATGCAGTAGTTCTTTGCCAAGAATGAATGGAGTTCTACAGTTTGTATAAACAATTTAAAGTACCGGGTATGGTGGCCCACACATGTGATTTCAGCACTTAGGAGGCTGAGGCAGGAGGATTGCTGTGAGTTTGAGGCCAGCCTGAACTACAAAGTGAAATCCCTGTCTCAAAACCAGCCTGAACTACAAAATGAAGTCCTATCTCAAAAACCACCCCATCTCCACCAAAACAACAACAACAAAAAAAACCAAAAAAAAAAAAACACCCCACCAGTTTAAATCTGCTGCACTTTACATTCCAGTGCTCATGACAGTGTAACATAATGAAACAACACTCTTCAAATTCTTCTTCCTTGAATTTTCTAGGTAACATGAATTTCTTGTAAAAATTCAGAAAATTTTAATCTTTGACATAAATGGGTTAACTGAAAAAGAAAATTTTCTGTTTTTTTTTCTCCTTTGTTTTCAGTACTGGGAGTCGAACTCAGGACCTTGTGCTTGCCAAGCATACAGTTATGCCACTTACCTATATCCCTGGCAAAAAAAGAAAATTATAATTAGTTCTCGTGCCACAATACAGAAATCGTCAGAGTAGTTTTTAATAAAGGGAGAAGGTGGTGGTGCTTGTCACAGACTTTGGGCAATGGCATAGTGTTGTGAGTGATGAAACTGATAAATAACTTTTGTCATAATAGAATCCAGTTTCCTTCATAGTCTTTATTACCTGCCTTTAAATTTAGGCAGGTAATAAAGGAACTGTTTACCCTTTGGTCTAGATTATAGATTTTCAGAGAATGGACCAAAGACTCCTGGGAGTTGCCAAGACCCTTTCAGCACGTCTCTTAGATCAAAAGTATTGTATCATCATCATTGTTGTCATCATATTAATATGTTAGTGTTTAAATGTTTATACTGTAGATGAGTCCAGGGCCTCCCCAAGCTGTGCATTCACTGTCACTTACACCCCAGTCCAAAAATAAATAATTAAGAGTAATACTAAGAAGACATCTGCCCGTTTCACTATTACTTGCTCTGATGGTTCAAAAGCAATGCTGCTAGTGTCTTAGTATATGTCAAGGCAACATTACATTCTCCTGCCTCAGCCTCACAGAGTGTACTCATAGTTGTTACATTTGGCACTCGTGCACTCATGTGGACCAAAAAAGCTGTTTGATCTACTTGGTAGTGGCACATATGTGTAGTCCTAGCATTCTGTGTGTCTTGGAGCAGGAAGATCACAAGGTTGAGGTCAGCCTGTACAATTTAGCAACTTAGCAAGACTCTACCTCAGGTACTGAGGATGTAGCTCAGTGTAGAAGCTTGAGTTTAATCCACATTACTGCAGAGAAACAGCGTCCTTGACAAAACAGTGAATATTTTTGTTTTGTTTTGGTACCGAGGATCAAACTCACGACCTAGGCTGTGAGGCTGGCGGTTATGCCACTAAGCTAATCCCTGGCACGGTGAATATTGTTAATGAAAAGCTTTGATTCTTGAATATTGCAAAATACTTTGTGGGAAGAAATGGGAGATAGACATAAAGCACTTGTACTACACACTGGAGTGTGCTGGTTGTCTCAAAACTATTTGATTGGGTGTTTGAATTGGGAGCTGAACTCTCTGAGTCTGTTTTTTTTTTTCCTTTATGTAGTACTTTTTTCTTTCTTTTTTTTTGGTTGTTTTAGAGAAGGGTAATTTTAATTTTTTGGGGGGGTTGTTTCTGAGAAGGGTCTTGCTTTATTGCATAGGCTAGTCTTCTGCCTCAGCCTCCCCAGAGTGCTGGGATCATAGGCATGTACAGCCATGCCTGGCTATCTCTAGCCCTTGAAACAGTTAAATCATTTTTCTTTAGAGATCTTAAATCAGTTTTCTTTAGAGATCCCTTTAAAGTTTAATCTTACACGTTAGATTTAGCATTATGAGGATTTGTCCACATGGGTTTTATGTAGCCCTTTTCTTCTTTTTCTTTGCTTGAGTATTGTAATACAGACGTCAAACCTGTCATTTTCTCTTTACATACTTCAGTATGCATTTGTAAAAACAGGACATTTTCCTATAAAATGACAATACCATTGTTAGCCTACAAAGTGCTGTCTAAAAAATGCTATATTGTGGCTGGAGTACAGTGCTTGACTAACACGTGCAAGGCTCTGGCTTGAATCTCTTGCACTGCTAGGACAAAATTGTTGTATTGCTTGGGTTTGTTTTTCATGTTACTGACTTTACAGAAAGTGAGGCAGTTGTTCTGTATATTGTCTGATAGTACACAGCTGTCATTTTTGCTTTTTTGTGTCTCTTTATTCCTTTGTCCCTTTTTCTGTAATTGGAGGTAAGCCATAGAACTCTGGCACCCATATAGTGGCTGTTTGGCTATGTATGGTACTATATATATATTTGTTTTGTTTTGTTTTGTTGTGTTGTTTTTTAAGGCAGGTTCTCACACAGTAGTGTAGGCTGGCCTTGAACTTACTAGTAGGTAACTCAGGCTGGACTTGAACTCATGGCGATCCTCCTGCCTCGACCTCCTGAGTGCTGGGATTACAGGCATGCACCACCATATCTGACAACCATTTATATTTAATTGAAATCGAAAAAATTAAATTTTGGCCCATTTTATAGGCTATATGGGACTAGTGGCCACAATATTGGTTAGCAAGACTATAGAACCTTTCCATTATCACAGAAAGTTAAGTTTGATAGTGTTACTTTGATTAGATTTAGGTCTGTTTTTACTGGCAGAATACTTTGTAGCTGATGCTCTGTGGTAGGTGATGACAACTTGTCTCTCCACTCTGCACTCTCCACAAGATACTCATTTTATGAAAACAGTTTTGGCTAAGCATAATGGCACATGCCTGTAATAATAGCTCTCCAGGAGGCTGAGACCTAGGAGGATTGCCATGAGTTAAAGGCCACCATGGGCTGCGTAGTGAGTTCAAGGCCAGCCTGAGCTACAAAGCAAGACCCTGTCTGAAAAACAGAACAGCAAAACAAGAAGAATTTTGTTTCCTTTCTTGAGTTGAAGATTATGATGAATATTTGAGGAGAGGTGTAATTTTAACACACTTAAAACACAGGGCCTTAATTCATATGTCTCACTGCCAGGTTATCTCTGAACCATGGTGATACATGCATGACAGCCCCTTTCAGTGCCATGGGACAGTTCCATTAAGTTGTATAAACAGCCCAATGGGACAGTCATGCATGTACAAAGTCATGCATGGTTCAAAGTGGTGGGAACATGTTAACAGTTTAACATTTGGTTAAAAAATTGATAAGAAACATGTTCACACCAAAATTTGTACACATATTTTCACAGAAGCATTATTCATAATAAACTTAAAGCAGATTGAATCCAAATGTCTTATCAGCTGGTAAATATTTTTTTTAACTATGTTAACTTTTTTACATATACATACATATATGCATGTTTTTTCTTTCAGCTTCTCATACTAATAAAACAACGCAATGTTTACACATGTCTTGTTTCAGTAATGAGTATGTTCTCAAGTTGTATTCATTTACCTATAAAAGTCTCCAGTATATCCTTCTTTATGGCTGAGTAGTATTCCATTGCAGAAAAATACCACATCTGTTTTAATCCATTCCTTAGTCAAAGGACATTTAGGTTGTTTCCAAGATCTGGATATTCCCAACTGTGCTGCTATAAACATGAGTGCACATATATCACTGATGTGATGTTTTCAATTGTTTGGGAAGATACCCAGAAGGGCAGTAGCAGGGTTGAATGGACCTCTAGTCCTAGGTATTTGAGGTATCTCCACACTGATTTCCACAGTGGTTGCACCAGTCTGCAGTCCCACCAACAATAGAGAAGGGTTCCTTTTTCCCCACAGCCCCTCCAGCATTTCTTATCAGTTCATTTCTTGACAATAGCCATTCTTTTGGGGTGAGATAGAATCTCAGTGTTGTTTTAATTTGCATTTCTCAAATGACCAGTGATGTTGGACAGTTTTTCATTTATTTATTTGCTGTTTGTATTTCTTCACATGAGAAGTGTATATTCATCTCAGGTGCCCATTTTTGGATTGGGTCTTTGAATCTGGGAAGATTGATTTTT
>PVJX010034945.1:0-18545 GCA_004027295.1 Dolichotis patagonum | reverse complement strand
AGCCCCATAAAGGCTGCAACGTGCAAATTCACCTATGCACATGAACACAAATAGGCATGATTTACACACACACACATGCACACGCACATGCACACATACACACATACACACAGAGTGAAAGGCAGCATGGGATGACGGTCACAGCCCCAACCTCTTAAACCAGGTTGCCTGGTTTCTAATCCCAGTCCCACCGTGTACTACCACGTAAATTTGTGTGCATTACTGGACCCCTCTGTGCCTTGGATTCTACCTCTGTACAGTGGTAATGGTGCTATGATATCTCAAAGCATGGTAGTAAATTAGTTAACACAATCAAATGCGTACGTCTATGCCTAGCACTTAGTGAAGTCCCTAAATGTTTGATATTTGTATATGCGACAGCTCCTACCTAGATACATGTAGAGCCACACATGCTTTGATCTCAAGAAGAAATCTCAGTGGTGGTGCGGGTTTGTAATCCCAGTACCCTGGAAGGCTGAGGCAGGAGGAGCACAAATTTGAACCCACCCTGAGCAACTTAGCAACACCTGTCTCAAAATGGCCCTGGGTTCAATGTTGAGTATGCCAAAAAAAAAAAAAAGGAAAGAAAAAGAAAAAAGGAGAAGGAAAAGGAGGAGAAAGGGAGAGGACAGGAGTAGAAATAGGAACAAAAACAAACCCCAAAAGAGAAGGTTTAGGATGGCAGAGCAGGTTGGTTCTTGCTTCTTACCATGTCAATCCCCAAAGTCTGGAGTTACTCTAGAGGTTGTTCCCAATTGACCCACTGGCTTTGGAGAGAAACCAGCGTGCACAAGTCTTCCTACCAACAAAAGCTGGAGATCTCAGCCGGTGTTTACCTTAATGATCTGCCCCCGGCCTGGCTGCAGCAGTGGGTCTGGCTGCAGTGCTCCAGCCCACACCCCAGTGCAGTTGATAATCACATCCGCCCCTCCTCTGGCCACCTGAAAACAACCAACAGGAAAAAGGGGTGGGAAGTAATGAGGACCCTGGTGTCGCCTGTCCCCTTTCTCTCTGTTCCTGCTCCATGGCTGTCTATTTCCTTCGGAACCATGGCAGGGGGTCCTAGCAGGGAAACCGGAAGAGACTGGTTCCAAATCTCTCTCACAGTTCCCCAGTAAGTGACCAATATCCTTTTACCTCCATGGGACTCAGTGCCCAATTATAGAAGAAGGCAGGGAATGCTTGATCACAGACTGCTATGAGGGTCTCAGGCAACGCTGGGTATAAAAGCAAGAACTGTGCATGGGGAGACCTGGGAACCTTAAAGAAGCCAGAAAGGGAAGCTGAGACTGTTCTCTTCCTCCTTCTGACCTTTTTTCATTTCATTCCTTTGCCTTCTGCCAAGGCATTTATAGAAGATTTGCTGGAAGCCACAGCTCTGTCCATGTCAGGGACACCTATTAATCAATGATGCAGTGTAATGAGCCCCCACCCCGCCCCACCCAGCTCATCCTGGTCACAGTGACTCCTCTCCCAGGTCAATCAAGGACACACAATTGCAGTGCACTATTGCTGTTCTATAAGCCTGGTGTTTGACCAGTAGGTTTACATTGGAGTCAGCCATAGATCTCAAATGTCCTTCAGGACCAACCTATCACAGGCAGGTCCTTGCTACATAATACAAGGGACAACATGAGTGCTGGGGGGAATGACATCACACGGTCAGGTCTTTGTACATAGCCCATTGCTTGATGGTGGCAGCTGGTCCCATCTTTATTCATGATGATGGAGTGACTCTGTCCAGTGTCCCAGCTGGGGGCCTGGACTTCGCACAGACATCAAACCTGATGTCAGTAGGAAGCATTCATGCATCTGGGTCTTGGGAGTAGAGTGCAGCTCTTACTAGAGAGAAGCAGCTGGTTCTCCAGCCCTGAAGCTCACTGAGGCTCAGATATGAATTAGCCCTTTGTTTTATTTTATTTATTTATTCTGAGACAAGGTCTCACTATGTAGTTCAGGCTGGCCTTGAACTCGCTATGGAGCCCAGGATGGCCTTGAACTCGCACGAATCCTTTTGCCTCTGCCTCCCAAGTGCTTGGA
Source organism: Dolichotis patagonum (assembly GCA_004027295.1). NCBI lineage: Eukaryota > Metazoa > Chordata > Mammalia > Rodentia > Caviidae > Dolichotis > Dolichotis patagonum. The sequence goes on along the minus strand of PVJX010034945.1, from coordinate 16,505 downwards.
TTACCGGCGTGTGCCACTACACCCACCTAATTAGCCTTTATGGCCATTGTGATTTCATTGTCCCTTTGCTCTTGTAACCAACACAAGGCAGACACCACCTCCGTCTGGATGCCTGAGTCTTCCTGGGATTGAGAAGAGGCCAGGGGTCTGGGACAGAGTAAAGGGGATGCTGGGAGCCTAATAAGGGCCACCAGCCCTGCAGCAGGACACAGAGACCTCCCAACCACATCCGGCCGCTCCCAGCCCTGCAGCTCACCTCCTCCAAAGACTCCACCTTCCGCTGGAAGAATTTCACACCCCTCTCAGTTAACCTGGGATGGACAGACACATCAAAAACCTCAATCCAGGTCTTACCTCTTCCCTCCTGAAGTGACACAGAGGACCTTTCTGTGGACGTTGGTTCCGCTTAATGCTTCCTGAGAAATGCTCCCTCAGTCATCCAATGGAATCAAGAGCACCTGGCTAGACTAGAGTCCACAAAATGTCCCTGGGAGAGTCACATCCTCTGAGATGGCCCTGCCCCTCATGGAGCAAATAGAGAAGGGTCTTTCTAAAGGTCGTTTAGTGAGGGGTTGAGATCCTCTCTCTGCACTTTCTCCCTTTTAGTGATCAGCTTTGTAATCCCAAAGGGGATCAGGCTCGGAGTGGGGGAGGGGCAGGGCTGGGACAATGCCAAATGCTCCTTGGTTGGAAGCAAGGAAGGAGGAGGGAGGTAGACTGGGGGCATCCATCCTTCCCCCTTTGGGGGGGGCTGGGAAACAGGATCTCACTATATAGTTCAGCTTAGGCTAGAACTCACTATGTAGTCTAGACTGGCCTCAAACTTGTGGCAATCCCCTGCCTCAGCCTCTGTGGCTAGAATTACAGGAGGCCCCACCATGTCCTGCCCTCATCCTTTCCTTTAAATGTTCACAAGGAGGGCTGGAGATGTGGCCCAGTGGGGAGCACCTGCATAGCATGTAGAAGGCCCTGGGTTCAAACCTGAACACTGCAAAACAAATGTCCCAGAGGACAGATAGGCTGGAGATACAGCTCAGTGGCACAAGTGCCTACTTGGCAAGCACAAAGTCCTGAGTTCTGTTCCCAGAAAAGAAAAAAACAAAGGAAAAATATCTTCCAGTATGAAAAATATATTAAAAACAAGAAGGGTGGGGTGGTGCATATCTGCAATCCCAGCTCTGGGAGGCTGAGGCAGGAGTATAGCAAGTTGAAGGGGAAAAAAGAGAGAGAGGCTGGGAAAGTTGCTCATTGCAAAGGCCCTGAGTTCAATCCTCAGTACTAAAAAATAAAAAGAAAGAAAAGAATTGAAGAAAAGAAACAGAAAAAAAAAATGAAAAGACTAGAAAGCAAGCTGACATAGATAAGCTAAAGTATAATGTCTCATCTAGAAATTTCCTCTAAAAAGTGTGGGACACTTATTAGAAGAAATAATCACATCAGTGCAGTGATTTCTAAGCCTCTCTGATACTAGAATCAACCAAGGAACTTCTTAAATTACAAAATTCTAAATGAACACCTTCCCAGAGGATTCTAATTCAGTAAGTGTAAAGTGAAATCCTGAAATTTACATTTCAAAATATCTCCCCCAATCATTTCATAAAAGTCACCATTCATTCCATACTTTAAAAAAAATTATTAAAGTAGTAAAATATAGAAAATGTAAGTAATCTTCCTCAATATGACTGACTGTATATGACTATGTCAAAATCTTCCTCAAGCTAGTGTTTTCTAATTTGCAACCTGAAGAGAATTCTATTAATGTCAGAAACAAGACAAGGGCATCCATTATCACATGATGAGTTATTATTGTTCTAGGGATACTGGCCAAAGCAATTAGAGAAGAAAACAACAACAGTGAGAAATAAAGGACTATGTTTTGCAAATGATGTAAATAATCCAGAAAATTTAAGAGAGCCCATTTAAAACAATTATACAAACATTAGAAATTTTAATAAGGTTGCTAGTAAATGTGACAAGGAAAAAGCTCCTCAAGTGGCTCTAAGGTCCAGCCAGGTAAAAGAACCATGGCCTCATTGCACAGTGGAGGTCAGGAGTAAGGCAAGCTCCCCTGCCTCGCCTAAGTGTTCTCTTCAATCCTAGGGGTTCAGGAAAAAGGAGAGGAATCCCATGACCAGTCTCTTCCTATAGCCTGGTCTCCAGGAGGTACCTTCCTCAAACTGAACCTTAAAATCTTACCTCTTGGTCAGCCACTCCAAGTAGCTCTTCCCCTCTATAATCAGGCTTGTGTGGAACCAGCCGTAGCTAGAGTAGCAGACGAAAGGTAACAATAAAGGTTACAATCAGCCATTTCTGAAGGCTGCCATGTGGAGGGGGGATCAGTGCTGTTCTATGGGTCCCCAAAAGCTAGACCAAGGACAGTTGTAAATAGCTAAGTTAGTTATAAATACTACAGTCAGTTAGATGGGGCTGGGCCCTCAGCACAGAAGACAGCTGTGGCTGGGAAAAAGAGGAAGGGCGATGCCCACAGCATCCCCTAGGAATAAATAGCAGTGACCAACACTCTAAATAGGCATCAGTCGTCTTGGGTGGAAAACCAAAACCTCCTTAGCTCATTTCTTCTTGGAAAATTCTAGTTCAGTCCTTGTGTGCCTGCAACGCGGCTTGCTTCCCCCATTAAATTCCCATTTGATCAATATTACCTAAGTGACTATACCTGCCATCTTATTACATGACTACAGTTTTGTCCCACTTTGAACCCACCTCACCACATGGCTTTGCACAATAAAACACCCTTGAGAAACGGGGTCAGCGGGTAACCCACTTTCTGGTTCCCCTTCTGTCTGTTTTAGACAAAAGCTATCTTTCTCTCAATAAATTCTTCCTACTCTTCCATCCTCCCCATCCCAAATCAGGAATCAAACTCAGGACCTCGTACTTGCTAGGCAGGTGCCATGCCACTGAGCTGTACCCTTGGTGCTCTTCCTGCTCTTAACGTCTGTTGTTCCTAGAATTCATTCCTCAATTTTAGAGAACGGGATCATGGCATTTCGGACATCTAGCAGGTTTGGAGTTACGATATTTCTCTTATATTATCTGGAGGCCCATATATCATCCCTATATCATGTGTCCTCTATCAGAATCACCAGGTAGTACTCATGGTAGGGGAAGAGAGCTGTTCTGAGCTCATTGCAAGAAGTTTTCTGTCAGACAAAATCAGCCCTGGCACTTGGAAATAAAAATGGCGATTGAACATGCATTTGTAAAGGGGATTTTAACATGGGTGAGGGGAGGACCAGAGGGACATCAGGTTATAGAGAAAAGAAAAGAATTTGGAGTCACATTAAACTGCGTTGGAATTCTAGTTTGGTCACAAGGCTGTGTGACCTGAGAAAGTCACTTAGCCCCTCTGAAGTTCAACTTCCCCCTCTACAAAATAAGGTAGTAATGTGGGGGAGGGTGCTTCCCCCAAAGGGAGTGTGGGAACCTGCCCATCCTCTCTCACTGCTTCCTGGTCTACAGTGTGAGTGCTCACTTTAACACGTGCTCCTGCCGTGATGTACCACCCTCGCCAGTGACCCAGACCCATGGAGATGCCTGAGTTTGGACTTGAACCTCCACAACTGTGAGCCAAAACAAACCTCTCCTTATTCTCTTTACTTCACAGGTAGCCTATGTCCAGTATTTTGTTACCATGGTACAAAACTGACTAATTCATGGGGCCCATGGACTTGAGATCTAGGATTTCCTATCTATCCTCTGCCTTGCCAACCCAAAGCCCACACAGACAGACACCAGAGGACAGGGATTCTGGGGACTCTAGGGCTGAATGGGACAGGAATTTTGGTGCTCCCATTCTCTCCACCTTCTGGAAAGTTCTGTCTGAATTGTGGCACTTCAATCCCTTTGTGCATGACAATAACCTCACCTATAATCAGGAAACACGTCCAGCTCTCTGGGAGTCAGCTTCCGAAATCCCAGGACTATGGTTTTCCAGAAAGGATCCTGAAGGGGAAAAAGAAAAGAGGTACAAGGATGTGTGGCAGTCAGTCATAAAGATAGTGACACAAACATATCCAGTGCTTATGTGTGCAAGGCACTGTCCCATGCACTTAACTTACACACATCTATTGAATTTTTCATTGTAAGCCATTGAGGTAAATACTGTTCTTATCCCCATTTTACAGATGGATCAGTTGAGACTTGGAGAGCTGATATTTGAACCCACATGATTTGGCTCTAGAGTCCATGCTTGTAACCACTATACTCAGAGGGAGAGCAAGACTGGGGGTGAGGGGCTGGGGATTTAGCTCAGTGGCATAAGCGCCTGCCTTACACGTGTGTGGTCGTGAGTTCGATCCCCTGTACCGCTAAAAAAAAAAAAGACTGGGGGTGAAACATGAGGTAAAGTTCAAAGTTAGGGGAGAATGGGGGCAATGGTACAAGGCACAGAATCGTGAGAGTAGGAAGCAGAGGACAGAGAGGGTGGGACAACCAGCATGCAGCTCACCACTTACTGCTGTGAACCCTCTGAGACTCTGTTTTCTTAGCTGCACTGAGGAGTTAAAAATCACTCCTGGCCCCATAACAGGTGACAGTGTGAACAACACTCTGGCAGAGCAGTAAAGACTGCGAGTTGGCACAGGATGTGGGGTGCTGAGCTAGGTCCTCTCCGCCAGGTACTGTGAGGACATCTCTCAAGGCGGTGGTGTTTCTTTTGGGCCCCATGTGCTCAGAGACTATCTGGATTCAAATCCAAACTCTGTTTTTGTTTTTTTAAAACTGAGAATTGAACCCAAGGGAGCCCTACCACCAAGCTACATTCCAACTCTTTTATTTTTTATATTAAAACGAGATCCCACACAGCCACTAAGTTACCCAGGCTGAGCTTGAATTTGGCAATCCTTCCGCCTCAGCCTCAGAGTGCTGGGGTTACTGGAGTGCACGCTGCACCAGCTCCAGCACTGCCCCTGTGGCTTTGGGCAAGTTATTTCATTGTTACGAGGTTCTGGTTTCTCATTTGTAAAATGAGGATGAGGATGGCACTTAACTCTTGGTTATTGTAAGAATTAAATGAGTCCCTGTTGTATTAGGACAAAGCTTGACACGTTTCTGGTGTCATGATGCAGGGAACCACAGAGACGACTCTCCTTGACTCCCCTTGAAAAGAAGAGCAACTATCTCCATTTTGGATACACTTGGCCCCGTCTCCAGGAACTGACATGTACAGAGCTGGCTATGGCATTTCTTTGTCTCTTCAATGGGCTTTCAGCAGTGTACACTGAGCTAGCTGAGGAGCTGATGTGTCATCTCTGAAACAAAGCGGCAGGTCAGTGTTACCCACCCAGTGACTCCCGAAATACACGGTGGGGCTGGGCGGGATAGAGGACCGTGCTCCACGCTGTCCGCTGGGAGCAAGCCTCAAGAAAAAGGCTATGACTTCCCAGGGCAAAAAGCATTGAAGCACCGACCCCAAATGATTAGACACTACCTCAGTTGTGTTATGCAGTCTCTCTACTCTCTACTCTCTACTCTCTACTCTCTACTCTCTCTACATTTCTTGCCTTCTGCTAACCGCAGAGGTGATCTCCGCTAGCTCAGGTCACAGTAGTCACGGCAATCATATATTTCCCGCCACTCTCATTGTCTCTCACCCCCAAGCCACTCCCCTCATGGAGAATTAATAAAACCCAGGTTGGGCCCTGGGTCTTGGCCTTTGCTCTGGTGAACACCATCTTGGCTGGATTTGGGACCCCTTGGCTGCTATCTGTCCTAGTGTCTTTCTTCTTGCCGTGGGTTACACTGGAAGTGGTAGATTGAAATTAACTCACTAGAATTCTAATAACTTCCCCATGGGATTACAAATATAAACCTTCCTGGACTGCAGGGAGGATGGGAAAGGGAACCAAATGATTGGTTCCATCTTGGGGACACACCCTCAGGTCTCCAGGGATGTGGGACAACTAGTGTCCCACAAAGCACTCACCACTGTGGAACATGGAAGAGTATTGTTCATACCAGTCTGAGACTGCTAGCTCTCCCCGTCCATCAGAAGAGAGGTTTTTCTTGTATTTGCCAATTAAATAATATATATATATGTATAATGTATATATGTATGCATAATATATAGATGTGTATAACACATAGACATGATATATTTTTTTCTACGTATATTTAACACACGAGGTCCTGCTATGTTACCCAGGCTGGCCTGGAACTCCTGAGCTCAAGTGATCTTCCTGCTTCAGGCTCCTGAGTAGCTTTATAAGTGTGTGTTGTCACGCTCAGCTTGTTTCACTTTAAATTCTTGTCGTTGAGGCTGGGGATATAGCTCAGTGGCATGGTGCCTGCATGGCAAAGTGCAAAGTCCAGAGTTCAATTCCTGGTCCAAAAAAAAATTCTGATTGTGCTTTTTAAAAAAATTTTTTGTACATGTTTGCAGTATATAATGACTTCATTCATTGCAGGGAGTTGATACATGTACATAATGTGTCTTAATTCTTTATTTCCCCTTCACGTGTCCTCCTTTCCTTTTTAGTTAAGCTTTTAAAAATTACTTGTAGCCAAGCAAAATGGCCTACAACTGTAGTCCCCACTACTCAGAAGGCTGAGACAGGAGAATCTCTGTGCCCAGGAGTTTAAGACCAGCCTGGTCAATATAACAGGACCTTGCCCTTGCCTCTCCAAAAATAAAAGGTGACAAAATAAAGTGAGCCTAATTTGAAACCAGGAGTCTCCTGCCTGTAGTACTCAAAGTATCCGCAGGCCCAGGGCCCCACTGTGTGACCCCTCAGGCTCAAGGACTCTTCACTCACCGGAACAGCTTCACGGAAGAGGTTGTAGCCTGAGACCAGGGCCAGGCCCATCTTCTCAGCATCAGGAGAATGGATGTGGCTCAGAAGATAGTCGAAGGTCTGCTGGTTCCAGTCCCTGAAAGGGTCATCCAGAATCTTGGTCACCTAACACCCTGAGCTAGACAAAAATCTTCGTTCAGGTCAGCTGGCACAAGGTCTGACTCAGCTGGTGGGGCCATGTGCTAGACCCAGACATCCACCGTGTTCCCCCCTGCAACGCCCCCAGTGCCTACAGCTCCCCGCACCCCACAGAAACATTCAAACAGAAGCTTCCCAACATTTCCCCATTCGCAGACCCCCATTCACAACTCCTGGAGTGCTTGTCCGGCCTGAGCTCCTATAGTTGATGAATTTTAACGAAGGTTCGACCCGACTTTAGGGTCTGTGATTCACCTGGTTCAGTCTGACTTTTTAAAAATGTTTCTTGAAACAGGGATCTTGCCACATAGCCCATATTGGTCTTGAACTCTAGGCTCAGGTATCCTCCTGTCTCAGCCTCCCCAGTAGCCAAGACCACAGGTGTGTGTACCACCCAATTCATTCATGTTTTCTTTATGTTGTGCCCAGGCTTCAACAGGGACTTGTTCTTGGTGAGGAAAACAGTGATGGTGACAGAGCGTGCCCTCTCTGCGGTCCCACTCCCCAGAGCCTCCCAGACTACCCTGCGAGCCCTTACTTACATCTCCTGTGGGTTGCTAGGGCCAGAGAGGTAGGGCTGCCAGAGGCCAGCAGCCACGTCGGTGTTGGTGAGTGGGGTGAAGCGGTCTGCATAGACTTTCAGGTCCAGCTGCGGCAGCACTGTGTGGTAGCGCTCATAGATACAGAGGGCAGTAGATAGCCCGATGACCCCCGCTCCAATCACCACCACACGCATGGTGTGAGCTGTGAGAAGGAAAGTGTGGTTGAGGCATATTATTATCACCATTACCTCTATCATCGCTGCCAATGCTACCGTGTACTGAAGATCTGGAAAGGACCAGACGCCATAGAGCCCTTTTCATACTTCATAATTAGGACCCACAACTCCGGGAGGTGGGGATCACCCACCTTCCCGTTTCACATGGGGAAAACATTGAGGGGTGGAGTGGCAAAGTTGCTTGCCCAGGGTCCCACGGTAAGAGAGTCTGTCTGCATCTCAGGCTGGGAATATAAGAGTTAGCAGAGCACGTGGCCATTGCACACTGGTGAGGCTAGGGGTTAGAACAATAAATCCTAGCTGCAGATCTCAGGTCTCAGTTCTGCCATCCACTAACCACTGCCTTTAGACAAGTTGCTTCATGAACTTCAACTTCTAGTAACATACCTCAGAGGATAGGTGGAAGATTTAACATGTTAGATCAAGTGTTCAGTGCAAAAGAAGTAATTCGGTGACGTTATGGTCCATCTACTAGGCCCTGACCCCCATACTAAGGGCTTCATGCACACCATTTCATCTAAGTCTCAAAATATCCTTCTGAATTACAGGCTGCTGTCATTAGTCCCATTTTACAGATGAGAAAACAAAGTCTCAGAGAGGCAAAGTGACTACCCAAGGTCACAGAGCCAGTAAAGGGTATTGCTGGGAACTGACTGCAATTCAAGTGAACTTCACATACTCTTATTCCACACCTACTATGTGCTAGGCTGGTAGTTGTTTGACATAGCTGTGAGCACATCAAGTGCAGGGTCTCGCCTCATAACTCGGGTCTTGTAGCACAGAACTCAGTCTGCCTTGGGGTGCTGAGCTGGCTGAGCCCTCAGAAGTTTAGAAGACCTAGCAGTATTTTTATGCATTTCTTTTATTATATATTATAATATATTAAAATTATTATATCTATTATACTAGCATATTTTCTCTTTTTCTTGGTTAACTTTAAAAACACAACCTACCGATAGCAAATACAGATCCGTGTAACCAGAACCACATCCCTGTTCTTTCACTAGATATGTCCTGAAACAGCACCAACAGACTAGAAAGCTGAGAAGGGGCACTTGTTCAATCGTCCTCTGAAACAATTGGAAGCCTTTGTCATTCCCTTTTCTGCAAAATCTTTCTTAAAAAAAGCAGGTTGTTCAAAAGGGAACAATCAAGCCATGCATCGCTCCTAAAATATCAGCGCTCTGGTTGCCGAAGGATGTTATCTTAGGTGTAGGACGCTCTTGAGAAGCCGAGTGATCCTCAGTGCCTCATCTCTGCCCGAGAAAATCACTTCCAAGTCACCCGACACGCGGGGAGACCCGAAGACCTGGCCTAGCGTCATACTTGGGGCACTCCAGGCAATGGCAGGTCCAGAAGGTATTCAAGATCCTGAAAGATTTTCATTCTTTTTGTTTTGTTTTGCTTTGGTTTTGGTTTGTACCAGGGATTGAATTCCTGACCTTGCGCTTGCCAGGCAGGCGCTTTTGCCGTCTGCGCTTTTTCTTTGTTAGCTTAGAAGCTATGTCTTCCAGGGCTCTCAGAGTTCAGGAAGATGAGTGTAGCTTTGTTCAGGAAAATGCATGTCCATCTTGAAGTATTCCCTTCATTTCTTATTTGCCTGAGGGAGGTTCTTTTCACTGGAGACCAACATAGTGGCGTTAGTATTGTCAATTCCTGGTGGACAATGCTTATCTGGTTTGACAAGTAGAACACAATCATTCTTAGTTTTCTCACCTACTCTGTAACTCTACCTCTGGGACAGCCCTATTCTAGGATCAACACCAGGAACCACTGCCGATGGGACGTGTTGGGGGGGTAGTGGGGTCACACACGAGGGTTCCTGTGTGCTTGGTCTCGCTGCCACTGCAGTCCCCGAGGCACCCGAAGGCCCTGCCTGGATGTGGCTTGTCCCACTGTTACAAAGACAGCTGGCATAGTGTCCTTGTCAATCTTCTCTCCATCGATTTTGACCCTTGGGTTTGAGATAGTTTAGAATCCATCATTTTGGTATCAGCACTGGTATCCTGGACCACAAGTCTTTTTCTTTCTTTACCTAAGTTTTCATAATTTTCCTTTTCCTTCTTTCTGTTTTGGGAACAGAAAGCCCCACACACGGGCGCGGGGGGGACATCAAACTGCCCACTCCTCGATGGCTCTGCTCATTGGTTCCCTCAGCACAGGGTCGCACAGGTTACTGCCAAATAACGAAGCTGATAAAGCAAGGACAAAGCCAATGCCCCAGAGAAGAGGTAAGCTTAGAAGAGCTGTCCACTTCAGAGAGAAATAACAGATGGGCCTGCGGTGCCAGCTCTCAGGAAAGCCAGCGGCTGGTACAAACTAAAAACGCAGCGTGGAGTTTTACCCTACGAGTGACTTCTGCATGGTGGGGTAGAGTTCAAGAAGAAATCCAGTGCAGTCCCACCATATTGCCAGAGAGAGGTGAATCAGGTGTTATTTTGGGAAGGGGTTGATTGCCAAGCTATACCAGAGCTATACCAGAGTTTCACTCCAGGGTAGAAGTATTACCCTAGCACGGAAACTGGGTAAGAAATAACCATGGGAGACAGATAATGTGAGGGTGAAGGCTAGACCTACATCTCCTGAGATGCCCTGAGAAGTTCAAATTCCGAAAGGCCAGGTTTGGCAGGGGCAACTTTCGGAGTGGCTGTGTTATGGATTAAAAACTGGTGGTCAACTTAACGCCAGCTGAATTAAACCAGCAGGGCGCCGAGTATGGATATTCCACCTGAACAAAGTTGTCAGCATAAATAGAGACGTGGAGAAGGTGTTAAGGCGTTGAGACATTGAGGTGTTGTGGGTCCTCCTATGTGCTGCTGTTTGAGCCGTTGGTTCTCCTGGAGAAGCTCCGGCCCTCACACTGAGCATTTCTCCCTGGCTCTGGAGGGGAAGACGTGTGCTGCTTAATCTCCAGGATGAACTTGTCACACTGGCTTCCTGGCATGTACTCGACTGTGCTTATCTTTGGAGGAGCTCGGGGCCTCCGTGTTGCTGAGGATGGCTGTGGTGCTTTTCAGGACATCCCTGGTCTTGGTTTGAGTGTGACTTCTTGGCTCCAGCACAGAACCCCCAACCTACCAGCACAGCTCCTTCACCCGCTGGCATAGACTTTCTGGCTTCCACTGCTGACCTTTGGGCCTTCCCAGCACAGATCCATAAAAGAGACTGGCATGAGTCCTTCTTGTGGGCTCCAGACCTCCAGCTGGACTCGTGGGAGGCATTGTCATGAGCTCTGGGTCTTTATCTGGGCTCATGTGGGACAATGATGTGGGATTCAGGCCCTTCACTAAATATTCTATATCTTTAGTGTTGTGGATAGGTTTCCTGCATTTTCTTGTGTTAACTCTGGGTGACCATCATAAAAATAATATTATAAACTCCATGTCTTAATTCTAATTGTTCTCCTCACAACCCCTGACTACAACAGGCTGGATCCAAAGGTGATGGTAGTCTGATAGCTTTCCTGTGTACCAATGTGACCGGGGATGCATCTCATCTTGGACAGTTACCAGGGCCTGAAGTTCACAAAGAGGGGGACCTCTTGAGCAGAAGGGTCACTCACACACCCACAGGCTATAAAGTGGGATAGGGGGAATTATGACTTGCTAGATTTTGAAAACTGCAGGTCCTGGAAGGAAGAAAATCATTCATTTGGAAGTACATACGAATTTTTTTTCTTGTGACCCATTTTTTTTCTCTTCTACATTATTTTTGTTTTATTGGATTTCTTGATGGGGGGTTGGTGGTGATGGTGATTTGAGTTTTATTTCCTATTTTCTTTTTCTTTTTTTTTTATTTTGAAGGTAGTAGCAATACAACAGAACAAGACAGAACAAAGCCAACTGAGACAATGCGGTGAAATTGGTGCAGAACTTCACAGCAGGATACCGGGATAAAAGTAATAGGTACCATAGTGTATCTCGTTATCTTCACAATAGCTGTCGAGCCAATTGGGTATAGTGAAATCAAACCGAAGACAGAACATTATAAAACCAATCAAAAGAGAATATTGAATAGAGTAAAACAATTAATCATAATGAAACAAAACAGTGAAAACAACATTTGCTTTCAAACAGAAGATGGAAGGAAATCCCCCATATTTACTATATTGCATACAGTCATTCTCCCAAGAGATGCTCAGACCTCTGTCCCCAGTTGCTAATGGTGGGTAGGGGTTAGGATGTTTGATTCCAAGCCCATGCACTGGTAGGCTCACAGGAGACGCTGCCTGCGTCTCCTCCTGGCTCGTACCAGAGAGAAGAGGTGCTTACCAAGAGGGCAGGCGAATTCCTATTTTATTTTTCTTTATTACTATCTTTTAAAAAATTTGGTCCTCTTTTTGTCTTTCTTTTCTTTTCTCACATGCCTTTATTCATTTGTTTGTTTGTTTTGAGGTAAGATCTCACTATATAGTCCAGGCTGATCCTCCTACCTCAGCCTCCTGAATGCTGGGGTCACAGATATGCACCCCCATGCCTGGCTTCTCATTCTTTTTTAATTTGTTCTCTCAACACTTTTTCTTTTCTTTTTTTTTTACTCTATTTTTCTCCTTTTATTTTTTGTTACCATTATTTAATACTATTAATTTCCCTTTGATACTTATTGGATCCTTTATTTCACTTGTATCACCATCTCAACTTCCATCACTTAATTTTCCAAATTCTGCTTTTTTCATGTGCCCGTTCCTCACAAACCTCTACCCATACTAATATAACCATTAAGTTGCTATTACTCTATAGAGTTAGTTACACACTATGGTTGTGAGACAGAAAAACAGACCACTGAGGGACCCCTCCTTTCTCTAAGGACTCAACCCCAAGCCCTGCCCCTCAAATAAAGTTATGTTCTTACTGTTCCATGTTTTAACCCCAAGATGACAGCAGTTTCATTGCCTTGCTGTGCCCCCGCCCTTTCCCATACAAAGCTGCTTCACACCCCTTATGACTGACTCCCCAGTTGGCCAAGGCCAACCAGATGCTCAAAGTTGTAAAACTGTCACCTTTAAGTAACTACCTTTGTTTAGTTCGCCCTTTTCTGCCACAAGCTCTGTACAACAACTCCTCAAACCCAGACTCGGGGCTTAGATTTTGGGGTGACAAATTCCTTTGGGCCTGTTAGCATCATAGCAAGCTCTATTTCTCTGAGTGCCACTTGGTTTGCTGCACCACCGGTAAGCCTGGCTTTGCTGTGACACTCCGTAAAATCCAAAATTGCTGTAACAGTTGAACACTGTTTTACTGTTAGTGGAGGTTCCATTGAGTAGATATTTACTGTAAGGCGGTATCTGATTTATGTTACTGTTTATACTATAATCATACATTTCTTTTCTATGATTAAGGGTGATACAATATGGATTCCTTAGGGTTTGTCAATCTCTAGTATGTATTTACCGCTACTATTGTTGCTGATTTTGTTTCTCTAGCCAAGGTCACATAGTTGCTGACATCAATTGATTTTTTTTCTGTATACCAGTATCTGGATTGCTTGGGGGTCAGAAACAACCCTACAGCCTATTGCCAAAGAACTAGATAAGGGGCCGCAAGCTGAAACCTCCCTCCCAAATAAAGAGGTGGTTGGATCCTGGAGCAGGAGCAAAGGCCAGTAGTTAGCGATGCCCAGAGGATATCTCTGGAAGTAGATATTAACTGAGGAAGTATCTGTACGAGCAACAAAACAACCACTATAATCACCCTGCAAACTTCAGCACTGAACACAAACTAAAAATAGAAACATGCAAAGATGGCAACAAAATGCTCCTCTAAATTCCCACCTCCTCCAAAACCCACCCAGGGGACATCAAGGGAGAGGAAATCAGAAGGCACACTGCTAGCCAAAGTATCTGAAAGGACATAAAAACCTGTTTACACATTGAAAAAAGAATTAATATGCAGATAAGCAAAGTTTATATAAGCCTAGATAGGCATGATCAGAAAAAGATCACTCCATGACATCTCGTAATCAAAATAGCAGGAAACCAACACAAGAACAGAATCTTAAGTTGTTAGACAAAGCAATGCATCACTTATAAAGAAAACTCCATCATAATTATAGTGGACTTCTCAACACAACCTTACAAGCAAGAACAGCTTGAAGTGTTTCAATCACTAGAAGACAATACCTTCCAACCTACTCTAATAGATACAGGAAAATTATCCTTCAAAACTGTTAGAAAAATAAGATATTTTCATAATAAAGAACACCTGGCCAGGAGTGGTGGCCCATGCCTATAGTCCCGACAATCAAGAGGATGAGGCAGTAGGATTGTTGTGAGTTTGAGACCAGCCTGGGCTACCAAGTGAGTTCAAGGGCAGCCTGAACTACATAGTGAAACTCTGCCTCAAGCACACACACACACACACACACACACAAAACACCTAAAGAAATTTACGATCATCAAACCCATACTCCAACAAATTCTCAAAGATATTATGGAAAGAGACAATGATGCTAACAATACCAAAAGGTTGAATTGCTAGGTAGGTGAGCAATTAAGCAGAAGGGAAAGAAAAAGAATCAGCAGCAGAAAATAATACAATGATAGGAATAAGTCAGTCCTTATCAGTTGTAACTATAACTGTGAAAGGTTCCAATTTTCCAATCAAAAGATGCAGATTAGCAGAATAATCAGGAAACAAAATCACACAGTATTCTGCATACAAGAAACATATTTAGCCCAAAATGAATTTATAGGCTAAAAATCAAGGGACGAAAAAGAATATTCCATGCAACACCAACCCCAAAAGAAGCAAGAGTAGTTATTCTATTTTCAGAGAAAGTAGCCCCAAACCAAAACTGATCAGAAGAGGTAAAAAAGACACTACATTTTGGTTAAGGGAACTACTGAACAAGAGGAGATAACAATTATAAAAATATGTGCATTAAGAATGGCACACCCATTTGTATTTACAGAACAAATACTCCTAGACAGAAAAGATCAGATAAACACCAATAAAATTATGATAGACTCCCTTGATACTCCACTAACACAAAAAATAAACAAAAAAAATCAAAGCTGATTCAAACTTTTGAAAAAATGGACTTGATATATACAGAATGTTCCACCCAACAACAACAGAATACATATTCTTTTTGGCAGCATGTGGGATTTTCTCAAAAATAGACAATATGCCAGCCAATAAAGCATGTTTAAGTAAATGTATAAGAATCAAAATTTTACCATGAATTAATATTATCAGATCCTTATAGCAATGAAATTAGAAATCAGAAAGCAATGGCAAGAGAAACCACAGAAAGTATGCAAAGCCATAGAAATTAAACAGCAAAATCTTGAATAATCAGTGGATCACAGAAGAAATTAAGAAAGAGCTAAGACAGTTCCTAGAATTAAATAATCAATGCAACGTACCAGAACTTATGGAACACAATGAAAGCAGTCTTAAAAGGGAAGTTTATAGTGGTGAAGGCCCACATCAGAAAAACAGATCCAGCTCAAATAAATAACCTAATGATGCACCTGAAATTCCTAGAAAAACAAGAACAATCCAAGTTTGGATCAAGTACAAGGAAGGAAATTATAAAGATCAAAGCAGAATTCAATGAAACAGAGACTGAAAAACAATACAAAGAATCAGTATGTTGAAGAGCTGGTTCTTTGAGAGAATAAACAAAATAGACAAACCCCTAACCAATCTCACCAAAAGAAAGAAAGAACAAATAAATGCAATTAGACATGAAAAAGGTAAAATCACAAATGACAGCGCTGAAATCCAGATTAATAGCAATTACTTCACAATCTGTACACTGATAAAATGAAGAACTCAGAAAAAATAGAGATTCATAAATACATATGAATTAGCAAAACTGAGCCCTAAAGACTTAAAAATCGTCAATAACCCCAAAACTGGCAATGAAATCGAAGCAGTAATTAAGAACAACTACCAACAAAGAAAAGTCCAGGATCTGATGGATTCACTTCCAAATTTTACAAGAACTTCAGGGGAAAATCTAATGCCAACATTCCTCAAATTTTTAATGAACTAGAAAGGGAGAGTATATTCCTAAAGTTGTTCTTGGAAACTAATATCACTCTCATTCCAAAACTGGAGAAAGATCCAACCTAAAAAAGAGAAGCATAGGCCAGTCTCTCTAATAAAGATACAAAAATCCTCAACAAGGTACTGGCAAACAGAATACAATAAATCATTGTAAAGATCACATACACCGTGACTACACAGGCTTCATCTCAGAGATGCAATGATGGTTCAACATACACAAATCAGTAAATATAATCCATCACATAAACAGAAAGACAAAAATCATCTCATGATCATCTCTTAGATGCCAAGTCCAACATCCATTCATGATAAGATAAAAAAAAACCTGAAGAAAATAGGTGAGGAGGTCCTTATCTCAATGTGATAAAAGCCATTTATGACAAATTGTCAATACCATATTGACGAGAGAACTGACAGTGTTCTTTCAAAAATCAGTCAATCATCAAAGATGTCCACAGTCACCACTCCTGGTCCTCAAAACAGCCAGAGCAATCAGCCAATAAAAAGAAAGAAAAGAGATGTGTATAAGAAAACAAGAAGTCAAACTGTCATCATTTGCAGATAACATGGTCCTCTACTTACAAGACCCAAAAAATTTCACCTGAAGATTCCTAGAATTAGCAATCTACATTTGTATCCAGAAATGTAGCAGGATACAAAATCACACAAAAATCAACAGCATTCCTAGACACTTACAACGAACTCACTGAGAAAGAAACTAGGAAAAGAATACCATTCACAATAGCATCAAAAAAATTCAAA
>PVJX010034944.1:0-18581 GCA_004027295.1 Dolichotis patagonum | reverse complement strand
CCTGAAAACATCATACCACAGTGATATATGTGCACCCATGTTTATAGCAGCACAATTTGTAATAGCCAGATCTTGGAAACAACCTAAGTGCCCATCAACTGAGGAATGGATAAAAAAGTTGTGGCATTTTTATACAATGGAGTACTACTCAGCTATAAAGAATGATCACATTGAAGTATTTATAAATAAATGGACACGACTTGAGAGCATTCTCTTAAGTGAAATAAACCAAACTCACAAGGGTAAATACCATATAATCTCCCTAATATGAGATTTGATAAGAGTATATAAGACTTTATGGCAAGCATGAGTCCCCATCTCACAGCTTCGAAGTCTTTCAAAGTTTTCAATCATCAGTTGGAATGGTTTTATCCTGTTTTGTTTGACTGTATCATACTTGATGATATGAACAGCTGTTTTGAAGAAAACATTACGACAGCTATTGCTGATTTAATATCATCCTTCTTAGAAGTCCTACCATGCTTTTTTTTTTGTTCTACTAACATTGGTTCTATCACATTGTGTCTTATTGGAATTTGAATATGTGTGATAGCTCAATTTTTTTTTCTTTTCTATCAAAAATGAGATATTACAGTACCCATTGAACATTTTCTGTTATTCGGTTCAGAAAGCCCTGTAATTCTTTCACTCTATGCATGGTTTTATACTATTGTGTTATGTTTGATATTATTGTATTTGAAACTATGCTCACCTATAGCAGAGTAAGAGATATGGTGTGAGCTACTGTTGATGTCCAGTTGACTTAATGTAAAGTACTGTGTTGCCTATGTTGTCCTGTTCTGATCTGCTCTGTACTGCCCCCTTTTGTTTTATTGTCTTTCAAATAAAAAAAAAACAATAGTAATAATAAAGATAATGATAATTTTCAGAATGTTTTATTCAAATTTTCTACAGCTTGCCAGTAGTGTCTCTCCCTTATCACCTACTAAGTCTGTGGTCCAAGTAAATTTTTGTGTTACTGGTTAGATTTTGAAGAAAATCAAAGAAAAAAAAATTATCTTAAAGAGGCTATTATTTGAATTCCTGTTAAATCGATAGCACTTTGCATGTTGGCAAGTCAGAAAGTGTTTCTAGGTAGAGGTAATTATTATATTGTTTTTTACAGTTGAGGAAACTCAGGCCATTGTTTTTTAACCAGATATCTTCAAAATCACTTGCTCATTCTCTTCTCTGATCGCGTATGCAGAGACTGTCCACAAAATATATGAGTGCAGGTCATCCTGTGGGAGTCAA
Source organism: Dolichotis patagonum (assembly GCA_004027295.1). Classification (NCBI taxonomy): domain Eukaryota; kingdom Metazoa; phylum Chordata; class Mammalia; order Rodentia; family Caviidae; genus Dolichotis; species Dolichotis patagonum. The sequence goes on along the minus strand of PVJX010034944.1, from coordinate 17,327 downwards.
TTTCCATTTCAAATCCTTCCAGGTTTTTTTGAAATTTATTTACTAAAAAGTTAAATAACTTAGTGTTTTTAAAAGATCTCTAATCATGTTTAATTTTCTGTCACATAGTTACACTACGAACATACAGAGTATCTCTGATTGCTCTAGTTATTATATCATCTGAGTACATCTGGTACAGTGTTGGTGTATGCTGATATTTAATATCGTGAATTATTTTTATAAGAAATTTTATAAAGTTTTGCGGCCTAGGCTTACTAGAGTATAATTTTAGGTATAATATTCTTACTTGACTATGGAAGTGACTAGAGTAAACTAGAATTAGAATATTTATTTTTTATTTTCTCCAGCAAGGTAGCTAATGGCAAAAGCTCCAAAACCACTTTGCTAACAAATTGAGTTCTGTAGTGAATGATTTTAATAAAATGTAGTAGCCAAAATCCATCTATTGTATTAATTACTGCAAAACTCTTTCTAAGGTAAATCTTGATCAAACACACTGAATTAGATCTTCACACTACTATGTATACAACAAGTGAGAGGTAGAAAAAATTAAATTCATATGTGCAACAAAATACATGACCTAATGGTAGGAGATTTTGTTTCTGGTTCTGTTCACAAAATTTTCTGTCCTTTTAAAATTCAATCTGTAGAATCTATGGAAAAACAAATACCATATTTTAAAAATATTCTTCCTTTTATAAGAAAACAAACCAAAAAGATAAACTGAAAGCTATCAAGGAGTATTTGAGACTGAGAAACTGAGAAAGGGATTATAGAAATGGAGAAGTGAGGGGGAGAAATGGGTTAAAATAGAAGATGAACATGAACGATGCATGATATGGGCATATAGGGAAATGCAAGAGTGAAAACCATTAATTTCTGCAATTAACTTGTGATATTCATTACAGTAATAATAAAAATGCACTTTATTCTCAGGAGTCTCAGTTCCATTCATACTTAATCCTTGCCAAAGGCCTCATCTTTCCCAAAGTGAGAATCTAAATCCAAATCCCTTATTAGTCACAATGTTTTACTTTATGTGTTTTTCCTCATTTTTACAACCATATTCATTTATCACATATTACTTGTGAGCTTATCTTACATTTAAATATGCATAACTCTCTTTTTAGCATCATTACAAATTTTTATTATCAATATATTTTCAAAGAAACTTTTATAATTAAAAATATATGAAGTAATAAAATAATGAAAGTCTTGTTTTTGTAATTTTCAAAAACAAAGAATAATTGTAAATGAGATATTTATTGAGAAAGAATAAAGCAGAGATTATATTTTCCCAGAGGCAAAATGAGGAAAATATTTCAAGAAAGACATATTAAGAGTGATAAGCAGTACAAAGACATAAATTAATATAATAATGGATATTGAGTATGCAAGAATTGAGATAATCTGTAACTTGGAGAAGTTACTTCCAGAGAAATAAAGCATCTTATTCACTACAAAGAAATCAAAATACATGGGCACAGGTAGAGTAGTTTTAGATCTGGCAGTAGAATGATAAGAGGCTTTTGGTAAAATTATTATTGTTTTTATTTTCCATGAAATATGAATTAATTCATCAACTCAGGGTGATAAATGGGGAGAATACATTAGAGGTTTGAGGACTGAGCACTGTGGTAAAATAATTAATTCAAAAGTGTGGAAGACTGAATTATCTAGGGAAAGGAAAACAAGTTTAAGGGACTCCAGCAAAATCTACTAGACTTTTGTGCTTTAAAATTTTTTAAAATGTTCCTTCTTACTATTTACTTTTTGCTCTAGTTTTATTCCAGTTTTACATTGTAAAGACCTTCTGATAACTATGTGTCTGTCATGATTATGCTTGTCATATGTTTATCTCCTTTCAGAAACTGGTCAAAGTTCAGTTTTCTGAAAAAAGAATGAAAATTTTATTCTGGAAGAAAAAAGTTAAAAACAATAAAATTTAAACAATTTCTATGCACAAAGCAAATATAGGATAAAGTCCTGAGGGGTTTTAAAACAGAAATGGTCAAAACTGGTCTTCAGGCTGTCCCTCTGAGAAGAAATCTTCCAAACTTTTCAGGTCCTTTTGACTAGACGAATGACTGATTTTCTGCTAACATTTTTTATCGTAGAAAAATAATATTTAGGTTACTGTAAACCAGAGGAGACATTAGATGCAAATGTTAGGTACTAGAAAATACTTTTACCAAACTCCTTTACAAATTAGGTTACCTAAATACAAAATCGCTAAAAGAGATTTATTCATAGAAAAATAAAACAAACCTAATGTTGAAGAGACTCAAGTGAGTCCTATAGCTCAGTTCAGTATGATGTGTATCAGGTAGCACCAATGAATAGAACACAATGGGCCTCCTAAGCAAATTGCTTCTGAGTTGAGAATCATAGTTAAAAGTAACATTATATTCAGTTGATTCTTGGTGAATCAGATTCCAATATTGTTGAAGGACAACACCGAAGGATATTGGAGGATATGGATAGACTTAAAATAAAATACTCTTGTCCTCCAACTTCTTATAAGTGTGAGTTGAATAACAGTTGTTTAATATAAGGCACTGCAATTTGAAGATGACATTCGATACAACACTAGTGCAATCATAGCTGACTGATAGGATAATAAAATTGGATATGTATTTTATTATATGAGGAACACCTAAAATCTCTTTTAAAACATAATTTGAAACCAAAAATATAGAGATGAGACTTTTGAAGTACAGAGATAAGGAAGCAATATACATATATATAATACATAATTCACTGCATTGATAGAATATTTATTATATATAACCAAACAATACTTTTTTGGCATGTTTGTTATTTTCAGCCTCCAAATTTCTACATAACAAATTTTATTGAATGTTAAAAATAAGAAATTCTATAGCTTAATCATTTTTGGAACCACCTCGAAAGAACCAAACCAGATAAACAAAATGCAAGCACCCCAACCTTTTCTTGAGTTTCTTTATTTTTCTCATTTTGATTATATCTTCATACATTATTATCTTCATTTTAAGCTATTTTCTACTATGTATTGTGCCCACGTTTGCGTATTTAGAAATTGAAAACTCCTGCATTAAAAGTGATGATATTTAAAGATTACATCTTTTAAAGAAATAATGGTTAAATGCCATGTTGATATGACCCTAATCCAATATGATCAACGTTCCCTTTAGAAGATACCAGCAGAGTCACGAACAACAGAGGTCCCATGAAGACACAACAAGATGGCAACCACATTAAAGTCAGCAAAACCCCACAGCAGAAGTTTTCTTGTTAACTTCTTTATCTTAGACTTTTAGGCTCTGGGAATGTGAGTAAATAATTCAGCTGTCTAAGCCATGAAGTTTGGAATGTTCTCTTATCTAAGAATTATTTGCTGTTGTTCAAGTTATCGAGTCTGTTGTAATGTATTATTTCAGATCTATGCAAGTATATATCACATTAGATTCCAGAAGGTATATGAAATGTAACAGACATGAAATTTATTTCTACTATCACAATATCTTTCATCTTTTATTTCCTAATTCAAATGATTAAAACAACATCCTCACATTTTCTTAAGAGAATACTTTCTACTTAAATTTTTAATATCTATTATTGTCTTTATCTTTATATTTACCAATATTCCATTTACTGCAAGTGTACACTTATTCTAACATATTCCAAGTCCATTTTTGTCTCTTCTTGCTTCCTACCAATGTAGAGTAAGGCGCTCGTGTTTCTCACTGTTTGTTATCAATTATCTTCGCTTTACTTCAACCTTTCTTTAATCTGAAATCCACAGGGTATCACTGTAATATCTGAAGTGTGTTAATGAAAATATTTAGCAAGGCTGCTAAAACTCTCCTGTGACTTCTCGCTATGGGAATCCTTTTGCCGACCTCATTTCCTAGTCCTGCTTGCCCAGCTCACAATACTCAACAGCCACGACAGGCGTTCTGTGCCTGCTAACTCTCTGTGGTGCTCCCGTCTCAGAGCCCAAGTGTCTGTTCCCTGGGTGCGTAGGCTGTTTCCCACCTGATTCCCCCAGTTCAAGAAACACCTTCTCCTGGACTCGTAACTTCCACATCGAGATTTTCCTCTGGCAAATGACTGTTTTCTTATAATGCTCCTTTGTGAATTTCTTCATCTTTGAACAATATCTGAGCTTATCTACTTACTTATGCTGTATAGTAAATGAATTTTAATAAATATGTATATAAATATATAAAATCATTAATGCTGTGGGAGGACTCTAGCCTAAATCATGAATTCTGTGGCTGCAATACTGAAGGAACTATGGAGAAACAATTTTAAAGAACAAAACTAAGGTGATCCTTTGGGTCAACTATAGCCGAAGACTTGAATGAAGTCAGTTGGCTTCTCACTTTCTCTCTGCTTCTCTCTTTCTTGTTCCTCTTTTCTTTGTTTCCACTTTTGTTTCATCATTGGTTTTATACTTCTTCCTTTTCCTTTCCTAGTTCCTATTTGCAAGCTAAGACTTTGTGAGTGAGTATATAGAATTTCCACCACTGTAAGCCAGAAAACAAAGGTTACAGGAAAACATCCATCCCCATTACTGTTATGCAGATATGGAGACATAGGACAGGAGGGAAGGGAGATAGTGTCCCACTTCCAAAAAGGACAGGTATTAGTAGTGCCATAGCACTGACAACCTCCACAATAAAATCACAGACATAGTTATGTGCCAAGATGATTTCCACTGGAATTTAAATACTGTAAACTTTCAAAACTACCAAACTCCACTCTGCTGCTGCTGCTGCCTTCTTTAATATTCAAGTTCAGCCAGGCATGGTAGAGCACGCCTATAATCTTAGCATTCTGGGGGGCTGAGGCAGGAGGATCACCACAAATTTGAAACCAGCGTGGGGTACATAGAGAAACCCTGTCTCAAAACACAAAGAAAGAAAACCCAAAAAACAACATACACATTTAGTATAAATCAAGAAATTTGGACCAACAAGTCATTTGATAGATAAAATATTTATAGTCATATGCTCTAATTTTCCACATAAAAATAATGTTCTTCATGATTTTTTTTAATTCATTGATTTTCTTTTAAGAGAAACATAAAGACATTACCAGAAAATAAGACTGAACTGTCAAAACATAGTGGTTCTTGACACTAATGATGAGAAAGCATTGATTTCTGAATAACCTGCCACTGAGACTTGATTAAAATATTATTTGCATATATTAAGGGAGAAAATTATCCTCACATTTTGTTCTACATGAAGTAATTTGTATATAATGAGAACTATAGTTAGTGTTACAGTGTGATTTTAAGAAAAATCTAAAGTTAACCAGCATATTTTAAATTAATTTGGTTTATAGGTAATTATTTGCTTGGTGATTTCAGAACAGCACACCTCTCAGGTGACACTGTTTTGATCATAAAGTGAACCATAAAATAGTGGTGTGATGGAAAATAGCTTATAGAGCTACATTTCTGCTCAACTGGAACTGTTCCTTAATGTGGCCTTAGCCCTTGATTAATGCTCTGTCAAGGTGGAAATTACAAAGCTTGTGATTTTTGTGCTTGATAACATGAATCATGTTCATACTAAATGCAAACTTAGTAGTATCTGTTTGCTATGCTTTTTTAAGGTGCGGGATGCTATAGTACTCAACTGTGACATAAATCTTCTATTTAGCACTGAACCACCTTGAAGTAAAGCTCAGATCATAATAATAGGTGATAGAAGAATATAAATAGTTAGAGTTGCCTGTCTGGTGATTTAGATGTCTTGGTCTCAAGAACAGTATTATTTGAAGACATAAACATTGTCTAAAAGCCTTCTTGTTTTCTGTATTTTGTTTTCAATTTTTTTTTCCTAAAATAAATTGGATCATTCTCTGTTAAATTTGATTCTAAGATCACATTTCTTTGATTTTCTTTCTACATGAAAAGGCAGTAGTAACTTCTAATCAGAGTGTTCTATATATTATTAAAATGATATTTGTGAAAATAGAATTTTAAAACTACAAATTACCACATAGGTAAATAGAAAATTATTTTGTTTTATTATTCAATTCAGTTCAATTCTTTTGTTTTCTTTTCTAACCTATTCAGGCGTCTGGAAAAGGGTTGCTGTTTTTTTCTAATACTTGTGAATGGAAAATCATGTAAGTTTGAAAACACTGTCACAGTAAAATTTTGGTTTGAACTGGGTGGGGGGGTGTTTGCTATGATCAGTGATAGTTTCAATGTCTTTCTCCCACTTTAGGATAAATACTCTCCAAAGCTTAGGATGTTCCTGTTTCAACAATTTCACTATCTCAGCTCTGTATAATTCTATTTTGTACACTTCACTTAGGTGTGAAATCAACTAGTCCTTATGCATAATTTTTTAGACCCTTCTCCTCCACTAGTTGTACATATTTACTGTTTATTTTGTTTAACCACTGTCCATGCCAATTTAAGCAAATTCTGTTCAGCCTTGTTGTTAATTTAGAGGTTTTCATCAAATAACAATTACAGAATTCCACCCATCCTGTTTTGATTGGTAAGGTCATCTACCAATTTTGTATAACAATAAAAGTTTATGTCTCCATTTGTGCATATCAATATATTTTAATGGATAATAGCATATATTAATCTATTATCAATTTTTCACACATCAGAAGGCAGAACTCCAAAGGGAACTAAGATTCCCAACCCTAATCATAAAATCCAGTTGTTTGATAAAACACAATAGATCTAAACTATGTGGATTATATGACACCTAAAATAGTTACACTACACTCTTAAATGGAGAAAGTCTTTTCTAATTCATACTAGAAAAAGTAATCAAAGCAAACTGGAGTAAAAAAGTAGATTTTACTGCTAAAACGCAAGGTAACATGGGAAGGCATGTGATTGTCAGCTTCAGAAACTGCTTCCTATAAGAGAATTCAAGATCTTAGTCCACTGACTAAGAAGAATATCCACAAAGAATGTGCTTAGGTCAGGACCTCAAAATAAGCAAGAAGCTGAAGTTTTCTAAATCTCCAGCTAGACCTGGCCCTGGTTGAACCCTTGTTTTCAAGCACATGATGCTCTATGACTAAAATTCAGCAGGACCATGAGGACCTTCTCAATTACAAAAACTGACATAATAAATTGATGTTGTTTTAACTCATTTAAACTGTAATAATTTGTAACAAAACAGAAAATCAATATATAGACTTCTGCAAACCTTCATAAAGAGAGGTTCTGATCTATAATGTCTTCAATATCTCCATTGCTTAGCATAGGTTACTGAATATAGCACTGTTCAATAAATATGTGCCAAATAAATGATCATATCTAGACAGGAAGATATAGCAGAAATCACTGTTTCTGCTAATAAATTCCGTTGCTTTGAACTATGATTTATTGAATATTTTTGTGATAAGTTCTGTATCAATTGTTCTACTTTTATTATTTTATTAAATTCTTACAATTATACTATATGAAAAGTAGACTATAATTTATTTCCTTTTGCTTTTTTTTCTCTTTTTTCACTTTTCTATCTTTGGAGTTGTCAGAAGAAGGGTGGGAGAAAGATTTGCTTCTCTATTTTATACAGCATGTGTCAAGCATTCGTGTTTTGTGTGCCTATGGTCTTGCTTAGTAGTTATATTTCAAAGGAAAAAAAGATTAAAACAGGTTTATTAGGTAAGAAGGAAAACACATAAAGTGCTCATAGTGTCACAAGCCTGTAATTCCAGCACTGGGGAGGCTAAGGCAAGAGGATCACCATGAGTTCAAGGCCTGCCTAGGTTACACAGTGAGTTTAAGACCAGTCTGAACTACGTAGTGAGAGTCAGTCCCAAGAACTAAAACATAAATAAATAAAAATAATAATACTAATAAAATACGTGAACTTGCTTTAAATTTGTGTCTGTAGAGTGGGTTCTTACTGCGGTGATTGTCTTCTTGTTTACTTGTTATATTTTTGAGTAGACTGATATTACACATTGCAGCTCCATAAGTGTTATCCCCCAATCTGCTTAAAAAATTTTAAAATTTTACAGAGATACACAGGATATATCTTCTTGTACTACAACTAAAATAGTAATAAATCATTCTTGCATTTCCTTTTAGAAAAAGTAATTCTGTAGACTTTTCCCTTGAGAAAAACATTTATCTCTATGAATTTCTGATGTTAAAATCTGAGTTTGAACTTTTTCTACAAATGGTAAAGAAAGGCCTGTCTTTTAATAAACCTGAGTGCGTGATCAATAGGAACTCCATATATATCATGGTAAGTGAAGCATGAAAGCTCTCTCTCCACACTTGGAATTCCATTCTTCATCGGTTTAACTTTTTCATTCTGCCTCACCCCATAGATATCACTGTGCGAACATCACACTCTAAGACTTTTATTAAACATTACTCTCCAGTAAAATTCAGAGAGGAATCTGATAAAGTTTCTCTCAAGGTAAACCTGGGATATAATTTAATATGGTTGTTCAGAGAAGGCCTTGGTATCAGAAAGAAGACTGCATCTTATTGTATTGGAGATGTTTATTTTATATCTGAAGTCAACTAGTATTCTTTAAGAAGTGAGTGTTTATTATAAAATGCATAAATAATAGGCATCATATAAATTAAGCATAAAGTATCTGAGAATCAAGCAATTCATTATGTAGACATAAAATATCTGAAGTAATGCCATCTGTATTTAGAATGATGCAATTTAGAAATATATTTTGCTCTGATTATTTTTCATGAATCAGTTCCTTTTGAGTAATGTGTGTGTGTGTATGGTGGGTTTTTTTTGTGTGTGGGGGTGGTGGTGTGAGGGAATCAAAATTTGATTTAATTTTTTTTTTTTATACCAGAGATCAGACTCATGGTTGCACACTTCCCAGGCAGGTGCTTACACCATTGAGCTGAACCCATGATTCAAAAATTTTAGGAGAAACTTATTTCATTGACAAATAAGTTCCCAATTTATATTTCTGAAGGATTTTTCTTATTTTCATTATAGGTAATTTGAAATGTGCTACTCTGATACATTACAATTTTAGAAAATTTAGTTCTCTGATTTTTTGTTATTTCCCCAGATTACAAGACAAATATAACTGTGCTGACGATGTGTTTTTTATGGGACCTGTGCAACACTTAGGCCACAAGATGTTGAGGAAATAACTGAAAAAAGCAAGATTTCACTTTTTGAATCTGTAGTTCATTAAAATATATATTTTGTAAATGAAGACAAATGACCAACATATTACATGAAACATATTCAACATTTCTACAACTGGAGATGTGACACTAAAAACACAGTGAGAGTTGAGGGTTGTGTATATCTGTAACTCCAGGTACCCAAGCCTGGGGCCGACAGATTTTATTGTCAGGTAATATAACATGACCTTCCATAGTCTCAAAGTCAAAAATAAAGAATGAATTTTAAAGAATGGAGAGGTACTCAGCTATCCCTGAGTTAAATTTCCAGTACTGCAACAAAGGAAAGGAAAGGAAAGAAGGAAAGGAAAGGAAAGGAAAGGAAAGGAAAGGAAAGGAAAGGAAAGGAAAGGAAAGGAAAGGAAAGGAAAGGAAAGGAACAACAACAACAAAAACAACAACACACAGGAGAGACGTCTCCACATATCTGATAAGCAGATTATGGTAAAAAAGATAAAAGAAAATCAATATTGACAAAGATGTAGACAAAACAGTATCTTTATACACTATTGATTGTTCTATAAATTACTACAACTCTTTTTAAATTTAGTATGGGTGTTTCTCAAAAACTAAATATAGAATTATCATAGGATTCTGCAATAGAACCGTTGGGTACCTAGCCAAAGGCATTGGAATGAGAATGCCAAAAAGATGTTTGCACTTGTAAGTTCATTCTAACACAATGCCAAAATATGGAAGCAACCTAGGAGTCCAACAATTGAAGAATGTATTTTATTAAAATGTAGTGTATATGCGAAACAAAGTACAATTCAATCTTAACAATAAACAAGCAAAATAATGGGGAAATTGAGTCAATGGCTGTTGCAAAGTGAATTAACTTAGGAGACATTAAGATAAGTCAGGGACAAAATGACAAGTATTGTATGATCTCAGTAATGTAGAATATTGTCAAAAACTAATCTCATATTAGCATAGAATGATGGTCATCAAAAACTAGATAAACACAAGAGGGACAAGGTATGAATTTGATCAATGGATAAGAAATTAAAGTTAAGAGTGTAATGTTCTGCTGTGCTATTGTGGGGTAGATTGACTTCAGATAATGATGGTTACCTGTGCATTCAAAGAAAACTAGATTAAAGGATTTTGATTGTTTTTACCAACAATAAATGCAAGGATTTGAGGAAGTTGACATGTTTAACCTGATTAACCAGTATATATTATTGACATCAAAGCATCACATGGAATCTCCCCGAAATGTAATTTTTATCTTTTATATATGTTAATAAATGTATTTATATTGAAATAATCAAATTGTATCTATCTCTCATTATATATATATATATATATTTATAATTATTTGTCAATTAAAAAATAAAAGCCAGAAGATGAGAGTTGTTGTTCTTGTTTTTGGTACTAGGAATTGAACTCCTGACCTTATGCTTGCCAAGCAGGTACTATGCTGCTGAACTATATTTCCAGGTGAGTTTTTAATTAAATTGCTTTTTCAGTTACCAATAAGAATTATAACAATTTAAACTAGGTACAGTGAAGACTCAAAATAATCAGTTTAAACTTTGTTAACTCAGTTCATATTAGAGAATTTTTTCTGTTTAGCAGGTATTTATTGAGGAAAGTAAAACTTTTGCAACACCATAACTATGTAATAAAATATAAAATAGTTATTTCAATATTCAACTTAATTGAATGAGTTAACTTTTGGCTCTCTCCTGCTTAAATTAACACTGGAAAATGAATTTGTTTCTGAAGTTGTTAACTGAAAAGTTAAAATCTTAATGTCAAACTTTGGAACTGCTGTGCCTCAGAGAAAAGTGGATTAAATTAACATCAACACAGGCATTTTGGTTGCATAAGTCAAGTAGACATAAAGAACTGAATGTGTCAGCAATAACTCCTTGCAGATCATCCTTATATTTTTCTGGAATAATTGTATGATTTGTAGAGTCATAGTTTATAAAGTGGAAGAAAACTTGATGTTCAGCACTAGTGGGAAATGTGTTAATGTGATTAAATATCTAAGAATAATAAAACCAGGATTTGAATTCTATTTCCCTCTAGACTACTATCAATTTTGAAGGAAACCATTCATCATAAAGATAAAGTAATGTTCTCAGAAGATTTTATTTGGGGAAAATAATAGGGCTTCACATTGTGATGACTCCTGAGGGCTGATAGAAGATGAGAATTTACAGATGAAAGTAGTATACAAAGTTCTTGGTTTTATTTTCACTTTTCAAACATTATATGCAGACTTAATGGATAGTAAATGAAATTATGGCTGTGAAATCAGACACTTCATTTGAAAAACTCAAAAAAACCTAATCGGTTCATGTTTTAAACATACCACTTTTAAAAAACATATTCAAATTGTGATTCTGTTGAAAAATATGAAATAGAAAATGTAAATAAGGCTATATAGATGAAAATTCAAGATGGTGTTGATGATAATATATTGTTTCAGCCTATTTGTGGTCCAATGTTTTATATAACCATTCATGTTATGCTTATGGCTGGAAATATTGCTGGAAGCAATAACTATGCTAACACCCAAAACTTGGCTTGTAGGGTATAAAGTAAGTACAATTCCAGGGAGAGAATCTGTAGGGTTTAGTAGAGTCTCTGCCAGTGTCAGCTATATGGCATTAAGGGCAGAGTTTGGAATTGAAAAACAGATTCCTAATTTATAATTTTGAGAGAAAATATACAAATGCAACTACATTATATTATTGCAAACACCAAATTTCAATAAAAAATGTAAGAGCGGCTATCCTTTTACATTCATATTTTTCTTATTTTAGTACAATAAGTCTTCAAATCAGAGCTTTAAAAAGTTTTACTAAGGGGTTGGGGATTTAGCTCAGTGACTTAAGTGCCTGCCTGGCAAGCATGAGGTCATGAGTTCAATCCCCGGTACCAAAAAAAAAAAAAAAAAAAAAATTAAAAAAAAAAGTTTTACTAAGGTAAATTGATATCCGATAATTCTGCATATTTCAAAGGTGCAAAATGATTGCTCTGGTTACATGGGTCATGTGTGTCAAACATAAGACCATGTGCATGACCATCCTAGGAACACGTACACCATTCTGGGAAGATTGCCTGTCTCTTTTTGTAACTACAAACTGTCACTTCTAACCCCAGCACTCATTTTAAGGCAATCCTAGATGGATTATTATTATATATGAAATGTTTAGTTTTAGTTATAATTTAAAGTAAGCGGAATCATATAATGTATGCATATTACATGATATATTGTTGTGGATATTGCATTGTTACACAGTGTAATTATTTGGAGATTCAGCCACACTGTTCCATATATGAATACTGTAGACATTGTTATTGCTGAGTAGTACTTTACTGCATGCATATAATGTAGCCTTCTTATCCATTTATCTATCACTGTTATTTGTGTTGGTTTTACTAAACTGTTGTAACAAATGAATATTGTATAATCTCAGGCACTTTAGTGGGATATGGTAGTATCTCATGGTGGTTTTCATTAGCATTTCCCTAAGTGACTTTTAATGTGTTTATCTACCATCTTTACATCATCTTGAAAGAGTCCGGTTTTTAGTGACCTCTCATAATAGTTTAAACATAGCAAGCACAGGCAAAACTTTTGTTCAGCTGAATTTTGTTTGATTTATTGATATATTTTATCTACTATCTTTTTCAGTAAATATTTAGTTATAGAAATTTTTTAGGTTTATTCAAAAATTGAGCAAACAGCACAGAGTTCCCCTATATTCAATGCCCATATTTTCCTGTTACTATAATCTCACAATGGAATGGTACATTTGTCAAGATAAGTGTATTTTACTATCAGATCTGTGATTTATTCAGAAGCCAGTTTTGACTTAATGCCTTTTTTCTCTTCCAAAATTCCACCATGATATCATATTATGTTTATTTCCACATATCTTTAGGCTCCTGTTCATGTGCTTATATCTTAGTCCTCCTTTCTTTTTAATGAGTTTTGAGAAACATGTGCGGCTTACTTAGCACGAAATACTTCAACTCAGTTTTGTTTCCTTTTTCCCATGCTAATATCAGGGTTATGGAATTTTGACAGGAAGAACACAGAATTTAAGTACCATGTCCATCATATGATAACAATAATACGTATTAGTAACATGACCTACTCACTTTTGTGGCTTTTAAAGAATTTATAATATATTTAACATGTTCTGAGGTAATAGGTTAAATTTTTACAAAGGATAGAGTGTAGCCCTATTTTCTCAGAAAACTAAGATTAATATGACTATAATATTCATTAAAATTGATAACTTTTAAAACCAAAAGCTATACAGCTTTCATAATGTACAATTACCTCTTACTACCAAGAAACTAACTGAATTTGTTTCCTGCCATCTGTCCAGTTCCTATCCTATTTAAAATGACTATGTTAGCTTTTTGAATGCAAGTTAGTAACAAACACATTAATTCAGAGTGTAAAGGTACTCATTTTTTAAGTAAGAAAAAGTCCTAAGTCCATTTCATCCTATAAAATAGCTTAACTTAATGAAAATGTGAAATAATCTCGAAATTTTCTCATGGGAGTAAAATGCTTTTGGTTATAACAGGAGACAATGTGGTATAAATATTGTTGTGTGATAAATGGGAAAAATGTTCTGAGTCAGAGTTTCATGAAGGACTTCAGCATGTTATTTGATCATTAGAAAGGCTCTCTGTTTCTTTGCGCTGTGATTGATACATTGTGTGAACTTGAGCAGTTTAGAAGTTTAACGAGGAGACTCAGCAGGGAGCCAGGGCTCTTTGTAAATATCCTCATCCTGTGCAGAGAGGGCAAGGAGATTCTGTGAGTGCCACACCCACTCTGGAGTTGGGGAGGGGGAGTCTGTGTACAATAGAGGCCAGGAGAGGCTTGTTACTTTGCTTTTACTCTGGCTGCTGCCTTGAAGTGTTGCCCAGTGCCATGCCACCCTGCCTTGGAGCCAGCTGATTATGGACTGAAACCTCCACAAACTGTGAGCTAAATAAACTTTCCTTCCTTCACTTTGGGTGTTGGGTGCTTTGTCCCAGCAATGAGAGAAAAGTAAGCAAGACACCTTGTATACTGTTTTGACACAAAACTGTATACTAATGGTAATAGTGAGTTGGTCTGCAATTATCATATTTTTGTTTTAGTCTAATACTATGCTGCTTTCCATGTGTTGTAGTCAGGAATTGCGCAGAGAACAATTAGAATCAGAATATGAAGTTTATAATATTATTTTTATGATGGTCACCCAGAGTTAACACAAGAAAATGTAGGAAATCTGTCCACAACACTAAAGACATAGAATATTTAGCCAAGGGCCTGGATCCCACGGCAATGTCCCACATGAGCCCAGATAAACACCCAGAGCTCATGACAGTGCCTCCCACGAGTCCACCTGGAGGTCTAGAGCCCACAAGAAGGACTCAGCCAGTCCCTTTTATGGATCCCTGCTGGGAAGGCCTAAAGGTCAGCGGTGGAAGCAAGAAGTCTATGCTAACAGGGTGTAGGAGCTGTGCTGGGGGCTGTGGGTTGTACACTGGAGCCAAGAAGTCACACTCACAACAAACACCAGGGCTGTCCTGAAAGCACCACAGCCATCCTCAGCAACATGGAGGCCCCGAGCTCCTCCGACGACAAGCACAGTCGAGTACGTGCCAGGAAGCCAGCGTGACGAGTCCATCCTGGAGACCAAGTGGCACAGGTCTTCCCCTCTGGAGCCAGGAAGCGATGCTCGATGTGAGGACCAGAGCTTCTCTGGGAGAACCTAATGGCTCAAACAGCAACACATAGGAGAATCACAACACCTCAATGCACCAAGGCAAAAACGGTCCTCCTTCTCCTTCTCCATGTCTCCATTTATGCTGGCAGCTTTCCTCAGATGAAACATTTATGCTCAGCAGCATGGTGGTGTAATCCAGCTGACGATAAGTTGACCACTAATTTTTAATCCATAACACCATGTAACAATATTATCTACAATTACAACTGTTCACTTCTGCTTCTTCACTTTAAAGACAGAGTAAGCAGTGTATTACATATCATCATGGGTTATTTATATACTCATAACTTCCAATTTATCAACTTTTATTCATAGGAATACTTGATTTTTTAAATAAATATCTCAAATTTGCCATGGATAAAAACATATAATGATTTTTTCCTCAAATCTACTTATTATGCATTCTCTACCATATAAACCAATGGGAATCACGCATTAGTTGCTCATGTTCATTTATTGCTTATTATATTTTTGCAGCATCTCACTCGCTAGTTCTGTTTGCTCCACTTTCCAACTATATCCAGCATCTAAACTCTTCCTAACAATTCCTTTGCTAGCCGAGATACTGTGTATGATCTCTTACCACATGGCCTCTCTGTCTCTGCTTCTTACTTCAGTGTGTTCTAAACAGGGAAGGTAGTTAATGAGTCTAGTCGTACAACTCCAATTTCTCTATATTCTCCTTACAGCTAAACCCAAAAGTCACGCCTTCTCTAAACCCCTGCAATACTCTAGCCCCCTGCTCCCTCTAGTCATGGGTTATTTGTACCTATGATCATTGATTCCTACTCCATTAATGTTGCTGTTCTTGGAAAATATCTGGGTGACGATTTCGGGGATTGTCGTATAGTCAGTGATACTCACTTGACTAACTTTTCTTACCACATTTATGCTCTCAGCTCCAGGGATCCCACAAGTTTACTTCAGTGTGGGATCCACCACCAGCTCAACCACTACAACCTTTAATTGGTTTGTGGGCAGTTTAACGGAAGTAGACTCACTAACAAGAACAACAGGTTAACAATAATAATGTACCAGAAATCACAGAACTAATAACAGCAATATTATGAAAATGTACTGTATCAAAGTTTTATATGCACTAAATAAACTGTGGAGTGCTTGACACCAGTGCCACTCTTTCAGTTCCTTTTGAAAGTGTGTTTTTCTTTTTTTTACTTTTAGTTAGAATACAAACCTCAGAGTGGCTAAAAATGTTTTATGTGACACATAATATAGGTGTCGTGGCGGGAAATCTAATTACAATGTATTTGACTATGGTAGCATAGGTTTCCAACCTCACTGCGTGGAATGGAATTGTGGAGGACCTCCTCTGAACTAAATAATGTAGTTAATGTACATAGATGACAACATTTTAATGCTTTTTGTTACAAAGTCCACAAAAGAAAGCAACTGTCAATTTTGTGTGGAGAGCACAGGGTCAGAATGAGCGCTGCATAGCGCCCGGCCCTGCACAGCGCCCCCTGGTCGCCTACGCAGTCTAGAAGCCTTGCACAGAGTCAGAAAAACACTGCAGACTATCTCCGGATAACGGTGCAAGTTTATGGTCTTCTGCGGCCAGTTATCTCTCTGCTCAGGGCCCCGTGCAGGTTGCACGCCATGGGTTACTCTTATCTCACTGTGATCTCCTTCCAGTTCAGAGACTTTTAAATTGTAAGTCTGTCATAAAACGCACATCTTTTACTTCGTCTTTGTGTAAGTGTACTCCTTGCTTAGGTTTTAAGTCCCTTGAAAGTAGGTAAGTTAAAATCCTTCATGAAAATAAAAAACACTGTTATTTTGGCATGGTTTACATAGCATTGACCTTGGCAAACTAAATACTTCTAAAATAAATGAATAGTGAAAGTGGATTTGTAATTATGTTTAAAAGTGTAGGTCTAAATGTCCAAGACCAAGTTGAATATGCCAATGTGTAGCCCTGTAATTTATATCATGTAGCTATGTACATTCACTCTTGCTCAGTATGATTCAGTAAAGTGTATGCTCATGTAATAGTCTATGATACAGTAAATATTCCATGTATTACTCATAACATGTCATGTATATGCCACACCATATAAGGCCATGTGTACTTGACTACGTCAAAACTCTTTGGGATAATTTGAAATGAAATTTCTAAGGTGATTAAATTTTATTATTTGTTAGACTCATTCTTTGAATTCCAAATATTTTAGATTATGCTTTTCAAAAAATAGATCAGTCAGGCGAGGCGTCATGGTGCACTCCTGTAATCCAGGCACTAGGAGGCTGAGGCAGGAGGATTGATGCAAGTTCAAGACCAGCCTGGGCTTCACAGTGAGTTTAAGGCCCACCTGAACTGCATAATGAGAACCTGTCGGAAAAGACAAAAAAAAAAAAAAAAAAAAAAAAAAAAAAAAGGATCAGAAAGGCCT
>PVJX010034943.1:0-18575 GCA_004027295.1 Dolichotis patagonum | reverse complement strand
GGGAACTCTGGAGATGTGTGGAGAAGAAAACTAAGAGTTGGGCAGAAAAAACTGGGGCAAAGAAGGACAGGAAGAGCTTTGGAGAGTTGCAAAAAGAGAAAGAGAAACAGGAGCTAAGTGTGTGGGATAATGCAATGGGTGGAAGGAACCCAGGAGAAATGGAAGGACAAGAGGCGATGATTAAAGCATGGATAACAAACGTTGAGATAGGAGTAGGAACAGAAGGACATGAAGAGGCGCTGAAGGACTGAGGAAGGAGGAGGGAACTGAGCCTGGGTGTGGAACTCGCAGCAGGGTGAGCAGAATTGGAAAAAAGTGACCTGAGGGAGTGTAGTGGAAGTAGAGAGATGCCGAGGGATGTAGAGAGGCCACACTGACTCCATTTTGTCCCAGACACATCCAGTGTCCAATGTTATGGGAAAAGTGCAGGTCTTGAAACATCCCCGTACCGCATGGTAAAAATATGAGGTCCTTTAAGGACAAGCAGCAAACAAGTTATATAATCTAAGCATGTGCAATTTGAGTTTCTTTGTTCTTTATCTCAATAAAAGCTACTTGCTTAGGCTGGCCTGGTGGCAGCCATTTCAACATCCCTTAGTGTGTGCAACACTTTATTTTCACTTTGTTGCAGAACTCCAACATCTGGCCCCTGAACAGGGGACTGGACAGCGGAGACTTCTGCTGTGTAAGGTGACTTGCCTTCACTGTCCCTTGGGTGGGACGTGGCCCTGGGTGCATCGACTTCATTTTCTTTGGAAAATCCAAAGAAAATGGAAAATTTTCTTTGGAAAATCATGAGGAATTCCCTGTCTTTAGTGCAGCATAAACAAAAGGCAAAACTGCCTTTTCTCCTTGAGAAGGTGGACCATGGGCTCCCTGAGGGTCATTTATTAAAATTTTGTGAGAAATTCATGGTTATTGACCTTGGTATCCTGAGGGAGAAATATACATTATGGAGGATTGGGAAAATGCAGGCAAACTGCTGCATGCAGAGCCTCTAGCTCCTATCTCTGTCCCGCACACCTGGCATCTCTGCCTGGATGCTGTCGCAATCTTTGCCGTGGAACAGAGGCAATGCCGCATGGCCGGTTTCCAGGTCTTCCTGGGTGCTCAGCTTCTGCTGCTTTTCCACCCCCTTCTTGTGCTTCTGACTCTCTGCCACCACATCAACAAGACAAAAGCCTCTCAAAAACTTTGGACAGCTCTGCTCCAGTTCTAACTGCCATACAAAACTAACCCAGGAAGCTAAACAACACGGGCAACTGATCACTTGTCCTGTTTTGTGTCTACGAGAACCTGCTTTGGAAACTTTCAATATTCTGTATTTAAGGAATTAAAAAAGGCTGTAAAAGGATATGGACTTAAAAGTACTTTTGTAATTGCCATTATTGAAAGCATTGCTCAAGGTTATGAAATGATCCCTTTCCATTGGAAAGCCTTAGTGTGTACTATTGTCACTCCAACCCAGTATCAGGTATGGCTTTAAGAATATCATGGTGCTGCAGACACAGAATCTATAGATAGTTTAAATCACAACACTCCTGTGGGCATTGCTGAATTACGGGCTGAAGGAGCTTTATCAGATGACTGCAATCAAGTTCATTGCCACCCCAAGCTTATCCTCAAATGGCTCAAATTGCTTTAAAAGCTTGGAAAACACTCCCTGAAAAAACTGACACTCAAGGTTTCCTTAGTGCTATTACACAGGGGGCTAATGAATCTTTCCTTGCTTTTATAGAGAGATAAAATAGAGCTAGTGAATGCCAGGTGGACAATAGGGCAGCAGCCTCTATCTTGTTAAAGCTATTGGTATGTTAAAATGCAAACCAACACTGCAAAAAACGCTTTAAAAGATATTTATATGAAAGCTGCTACTGCTTTGGCTCAAATGATTTCAGCCTGTCAAAATCTAAGTGCTCAAATACATAAAATGCAACTGTTGGCTGCTGTTTACAGCCCCCTGCTACATGGTTTAAATTTGGGAAATCTGGACATATACACAAAGACTAAGACAAAACTAAAAATAACAGACCAGATACCCCTTGTCCCATTTGCAACAAGGGATATCATTGGTGCAGTTAATGTAGACAAAACCCTCAAAGTAAAAGTAAAAGTAAAAGAAGTAAAAGTAAAAGTAAAAGTAAAAGTAAAAGTAAAAGTAATAATAAACAAGGTCAATCTTGGGAAACCAAATGATGGGTGTGTTCCTGGCCCGGGAAGAACAGGGACCTCTCTGCCCTCCACCTCCTTCCAACAATCCATTCATGCCACCAGGGGAAACTCTGGCACAGATTTGCAGTTGGCTGAACCTCTCAAATTGGAAATGCCCAGGACTGTTTGTAAGGTACCTACTACTTCTCATGGTGCTTTAGCTCCTGTCTTACTTCCTGGGACAAATGGACTAAATTTTCCTCACTCACATGAATCAGAGAGAGGCATCTTTGTGATTCCTGGTGTCATTGATGCTGATTACACTGGAATATTATTGCTTCAGTTTTGTTCTTTTGCCCATTCAAATAAATGTTTCTGAATCTGTTGCTCAACTAGTTGTCTTGCCTTATGTTTCCTCTAAAGCTAAGGATGTTACTCATGGACATCAAGGATTTGGCTCTACTGTGGGGGCTGTTATTATTCCCCCAGGAACTGAATGCCCAAGGCTCTCTTTAACTATTGACAACGTTTCCTTCTCAGGTTTGCTAGACACTGGAGCTGATGTCTCTGTCTTTCCTCACTCGTGCTGGCCTTCTCATTTGTCTTTTTCACCTGTGGGGCTTCAGGGTCCCTTCCCACCATGTGTTCCACAGTAACACCCCTGTTGCTTGTACTCACAGTGGACAAAAGAAAGCTTCCATTCACCCATATGTTGTGGACATTCCTCTTGTCACATGGGGATGTGATGTTCTTTCTTAGCTCCATTTTTATGTGGAAACAAATTTATACACAGGGCCTCCACTGGCCCTCATGCTCCACCTCTCAAATGGAAAACTGACAGTCCAGTCTGGGTTGAACTGTGGCCCTTACCTATACATAAATTCTCAGCAGTGGAGGCCTTAATTCAAGAACAACTGGCTGCAGGTCATATTCAGCCCACTACTAGCCCCTGGGATATACCTCTCTTCACTATGCAAAAGAAATCAGGTAAGTGGAGGTTTTTAGATGACCTCCAGGATATTAACAAATATATAGTCCTTATGGGCTCCTTACAATTTAGTCTTCCTAATCCTAACCTTATTCCTCAAGAATTTGAACTCTTTAATGTTTATTTAAAGACTGTTTCTTCACTATTCCTTTACATCCACAGGATCGTGCTCATTTTGCACTCACTGTTCCTGTCTATAACAATCACAAGCCTACACACAGCTTCCATTGGTATACAAACCTCAAGGTATGATAAATAGTCCAACCCTCTGTCAATATTCTGTTGATACTGCCCAGCTTTCATTTAAAAGACATTTTCCTAATTTACAAGTCCACCATTACATGGTGGCCATCCTTGAGTCTAGTCTCTCTCTAAATGCCTCTATTCTCCATGATCTCTTGTCCTCTTTAGCAGAATTTGGACTCCATATCTCCCCAGAAAAAGTCCAACACTCAGAACCCTTTTCCTATTTAGGACATTGACTTCTTCATGCCTTTTAGATGCCTGCCTTACTTACCTTGTGTTTCAGATTTCCAGCTACACTTTCTAAACTGCAATGGTTTCTAGGCCACTTTAACTGCGCAAGGCACTATTTTCTTTTGACTACTCAACAGTTAGCTCCTCTGTTCAGTGCTTTATGGGGTCACACAGATCCTGCTGATGTTATCTCTCACTCTCCTTCTCTAGAGCGGGCCCTTCAGAGCATTGCTCACACACTGACCACAGTTCTAGGCCACTTTAACTGCACAAGGCACTATTTTCTTTTGACCACTCAACAGTTAGCTCCTCTGTTCAGTGCTTTATGGGGTCACACAGATCCTGCTGATGTTATCTCTCACTCTCCTTCTCTAGAGCGGGCCCTTCAGAGCATTGCTCACACACTGACCACAGTTATGGGGGATCCAGTCCCAAAGAACTGCCCTCTCTCCTTACTCATTTTCCGTTCATTCCCTTTGCCCACTGGGGCTCTTGTTTCCATCCAGAGCAGCAAGGTATTTATTGTTGAATGGTTACATTTACCCCACTCGCCTGGTAGTACCTTATTTCCCATTATCAGTGCTATTTCTTCTCTTATCCCTCGAGGAGGTACTCCTACACTTACACTCCTTGGAATTGATCCCATTGATATTGTTTCACCACTCACCAAGGCTGACTTCTCCTTTCTGCTGTCCTCTACTGTCTTTCTTTAAGTTGCTCTGGCTGACTATGTTGGTTCCATTTCTTTCTATATGCTCTATGACCCTGGTTTGTCCCTGCTTAACCTACTTCCTTTTTCTCTCCAAGCTTGTTTGGTTCATACCCCCTTTAAAGTGTGCCCTCACTGTCTTCACTGACTGGTCCTTCTGTCCTGGAGCTGTAACGTATTTTGTTCATAATACTTGCAAACACCTATATTCTCTGCCACAAACCTCTGCTCAAGGTAATGAGCTGTCTGCTGTTCTCCTTGTTGTACAAGATGTTTCACTCCAAGCCCTTAACTCAGTGACTGACTTTACATGTACCTAATGTTGTCCTACACTTATCGTCTGCTGTTATCTCCCCCACAGCAATAAATGCACACTTACTGGCTCTTTTTTTTTACATTCACAGGCTCTTCTTTTGCTCATCATGCCCCCTCTTTCTTTTACCTATTCTCAGCCATTACTCCTGCCCGGCTTTTTACAACAAGGTAATGCTATTGCTAGTCAAGCACTATGCATTTCCTGCCTTCACTTTGATAATGCCAAACAAAGCCAAGCCTGTTTTCATAAATCCGCTCCTTCCTTACATCAGTTGTTTCAAAGTCCACTCTATGACTCTGAAGCCTTTGTTTGTGCCTGTTCCCATTGTGCTGCCACAACTCACTCTTTCCCTGTGATGCTGTCAACCCTTGTGGCCTTTGCCACGATGACCTTTGGCAAGCAGTAGTCACACACTGTTCCTCCTTAAAGCCTTTTTCAATCCTTCATGTTTCTGTTGACACATTTTCTGGTTTCATTTGGGCTCCTTGGGGTGCTATTCATCAAATTGATAATGAACTCTTTAATGCTTGTTTGTATTCTATTGCTATGTGTTTTGCAACCCACCATGTGGACTTTAGAGTACCACAAGCTCCAAGAAAGTTTGGAATACAATAATTGGGGTTAACTGGTAAGAATAGCAAATGTCTCTCATTTCTGTTTTGCTAAAAAGACAGAAATAAAATATATTCTCTGATTCCGGTATGCAAGAACTCTGCCTCACTAAGTAATTACAACATTTTCTCCACTATTCCAAACAAAATTGTAACATATGCTGACTATCCAAATTGGGGCTCTCTCAACCTTAAAGAATCTGATAATGCTGTTAAATGTTCACTCCATATGTAGCAACTTCAAATGCCTCATGTGCTCGTATTAAAAATTATACTGCTAAATGTCTTTACCTTACTAATTGTACTTGGAATTCTTCTAGTTATGCTCCGATATTGTATGGACCTGGACACGTTCCTCTCCCTGCTGGATTGTCTTTCTATGTGAAGAGTATACCTCTAATTATATCCTTGCTAACTTATCTCATAACACAAAATGCTACCTTAGTCGCCTTACTAGACTGTTGCCTTCTGCTGAATTTATGCTGTCTCACACTAAATGGTCTACAGTCTCACTGACTTATGTGAGGCTTTTCTATTAACCTATATAAAACAGAAATTTATGCTTTAGGGCTTTCTTGGGTTGGTGTGCCTGCCAGGGCCAATCAAAATGTTAATGGATTAGCTTGTCTCAAGACAAAACAAATTAATTATACTTCCACAGCTTTGGCATTATTAAACAAAGCAAAGTGAACACTGATAAGCGATTTTAGATAATCACGCTTCAATTGATTATCTACTTGTATGACATCATCATGGATGTAATGAAATTGTTCAAATGTGCTATTTTAATTTGTTTGATGAAAGTATATCCATTAATGGGAAACTTCATGATTATAAGAACTTACCAAACAGATACATGTGTTCCAAGGGCTCCATATTGGATAATGGAATTTCCTTACAGGATGGTTACCAGGTATCAATTGGCTAAAATAAATGTTTCTTTCTGGTGTTACTGTCCTTATCTGTTTAATTGGTATGGGATGCCTTGTACAATGCAAAATATTCATAGCTAAAATGCAGCTTATAAAATGGTAAGAAAGCCTAAACTATACAAAGAGGGAGACGTAGAGAGACCACACTGACTCCATTTTGTCCCACACACATTCCGTCAATGATGCTATGCTAAAAGTGCAGGCCTTAAAACATCGGCCCCACCTCAAGGTAAAAACATGAGGTTTTGTAAGGACAAGAAGCAAGCAAGTTATATAATCTAAATTTGCACAATTTGCATTTCTTTGTTCTCTCAATTAAAACTACTTCCTTAGGCTGGCCAGGTGGCAGCCAGTTAACTGACCCTTACTGTGTGCAACCTTTTATTTTCCCTTTACTTGCAGAACCCCAACAACACATGTATCTGTGGATACTGGATTTAGCAATTGGGAATTTTTTGCTATAAATTGGTATGCATATATGACTGATATAATAAATGTAGATTTTTGGAAAAATTCTAAGAAGCTAAACCTGGGTCCTATGGAGTTTCTTCTTTTACTTCTCTAATCAGTCTCCATACCTCTTCCCTAACAGCTGCAGTGCTTCACATCCCACCAGCGATGGAGGAGTGTGTCTTCTCACCGCAGCATAGCAGCAGTGTTATTCTGTCACTCCTTCATGATTGCCATTCCTCCTGGTGTAAGAAATCTTCATACTGTTTTCATATGCAATTCTTCCATGCATGGCCAAAAATATTGAGAATTTGTTTCATGTTTATTGGACAATAGTAATTCTACTGATATGTATTGGTTCATCCAACTTGCTCATTTCCTGAATGGGTCATTTCTTTTAAGTGATCTAATTTATTAAACTTTTATATATTCTAGATATTAGTCTTCTATTTGAGGAATTTCTAGCAAAAATTTTCCCCATTCTTTGTTTTTTTCTTCCTGTACTCATCCCTTTGCTTGGCAGATGCTTCTTACTTAATTATACTCACATTTTTACTATGTTTTAATTTCCTGAGAATTAGTGTCCAATTCAGAATATTTCCCCTGTTATATGTAGTTTTAAATATTTTACCTGCTTTATCTCCAAGAGGTTGGAAGTTCCCATTTTAATATTCAGATATTTGGTGTATTTTGAGCTTGTCTTGTTGCATGGCCTCTATCCAAGAATTCCAGCATCACTTATTGAGGAAGATGTCTTTGCTCCAGAATATATTTTGGCCATTTTGCAGATGATCAAATAGCGGAATGTGTCTGCAGCTGTTTCTATATTCTCTATTCTGTTCCATTTGTTCACTCATCTTTTTCTAGTACCAAATATTTCTATAAATTTTACTTTCAAAAGCAACTTGAAGTTAGGTGGTGAGATCCTCCATGGATCTCTCCTGTTATCCAACATTTTTTTTGCTACATTGGGTCCACTTTGCTCCTATGTGAATTCGAAGAATGATTTATCTAAGTCAATGAAGAGTGTTCCAAGTTCACTGTTTCACAAACTGAATTCCTTCCACAATTCCAAGAATAATGGCCATGTTCTCCCAGAAAAGCTGGTTGTGACTGGCTTCTAACGTAGAGTTCTCAGACAAAAACAAAGTTTGCCAAACAGTCTGTCTGCTAAACAAATGGCTCACAATGAAAAAGAACCTATAAACCAATGTACTAAAGTAATTTAATGGGTGTGCATTTATATGTATATTAGTTTTAGAGTTCGAAGTTCTGCCTATGAAGGATGAAGGACATCTTTCTAAGTTCTGTCTTTGTATTTATTTATTTGTTTTATTATACTTTATCTATTCTTCAATGTCTTTTTCCAAGATTCAGATGCAATTATTTAGAGGTCTTTCATTTTCTTGGTTAGTTCAATTCCCAGATTTCAGAGTTCCCTGATGCTAATCTGAATTGTACTGGTTTCATAATTTCTTGCTCATTGATTTATTATTGGAATACAAAAATACTAATGATTTTGGGTGTTCATTTATTATCCTGCTATATGGCCAAAATTATTAATAATTTTAAGATTTTTCTTGATGTAGTACATTATGTGATTTATAAATTATATCATATCATCTGCCAATAATAATTAGACCTCACTTCTTGCTACATTGTCACTTTTAATTATTTCCCTTACCTGATTGTTCTACCCACTGTTGTGAACATTACATCGAATACCTTATTAATTCACATCCTTGATTTATTTATATTTTGACAGGGAATGCTTTCAGTTTTCAGCCTTTAATATTACCCTGGATATTAGTGAGTCATAAAGAGTTATTAACCATTTCAATTATGATTCTTCTTCACCTATTTTAATGAAGTGTTTTTTTAATCATGATGTATGTTTTGATTGCTCAAAAACCTGTTCTTAAACTATTGATAAGGTCATGTAGTCGTTGTCCTTGCTTCTGTGTATGTTGTGTATTTCATTTATTTATTAGCATACATTAAAATATTCTTACCACTCTGGTATACAATTAAGTTATGACACATGATTTTTTTTGCTGATATCTTACATTCTAATCACAAATACTTTGTTTTGTATAAATGTTCATTTAAAATTTTATTTTTAGTTTTCAGGTTTAATATGGTATATGTCTGGTTTTTGATGAGAGTTTTGGTATCTTTATTAAATGAGGTTGGAAGCACTAAATCCCTTCCAAATGTTGAAACAATCTGAGGATTTTTGTCCTTTAAGAGCCCTAACATTTTGAGAATTCAACATGGCCTACTATACATTTATTTAATGTTAAGATTTTTTGGTGCCTCAAATTGATTTTTTATTATTGCATTATTCAGCATTTTTGTGTCTTCTATCTTTAGCTTCCTCATTAGGATGAATCTCAAATCTGTCTATTTCTTGAAAATTATCTAATTGTTTGCATTGTAGTTTTTCGTAAATAATTACTATCCTTTGGAGTTTCATGGTGTCTATTGGGATTTTGCAACTTTCATTCAAATTGTGTTACTATGAGAGCTTTAAAGGTAGGTTTTAATCTTTAAAACACAAGGATAGACAAAAAATTCCTGAACAAAACACAAGCTGCATAGGAAGGAGTTCAAAGAATCAAGATTTGGGATCCCATCTTAATAAAACATTTTGGAAAAAAAAGTTTTGCACATCCAAAGAAATCAGCAACAGAGTGATGACATACACAAATGGGAAAAAGTTTAGCTATCTGTCCCTCAGACAAATGACTTCTATCTAGAAGATATAAAGAAATAAAAAATTGGGACCAAAGTTCAAAGACCAAATCCAAAGATAGGCATCTGGGATGAACATGCTTTTCTCAGATGAAGAAATACAAGTGGAAAATGATTATATGAAAAAAGTTCAAAATCACTTGTCATTCATGAAATGCCAGTTAAAACAACACTGTGATTTCATCTTACTCAAGAACCAGTGGCTGTCATGAAGAAATCAGCCTAAAGCAAATGCTGGTGGGGCTGTGGGTAAACAGGAATAATCTCGAATGTTGGTAGAAATGTGGACCAGTTCAGCCACTGTGGAAATCCATGTGGAAATTCCTCAAAAACCTAGGTTTGGATGTCCTATTCAATCCACCTATTTCCTTCTGGGTATTTTCCCAGAAACACTGAGAACCTCATACCACAGTGGTACATGTGCACCCATGTTTATAGCAGCACAATTTGTAATAGTTTTAATGCTGGAGACAACCCAAATGCCCATCAACTGCAGAATGGATAAAAAAAGACCTGGTATTTTTATTAAATGAAGTATCACTCAGTTATAAAGAAGAACAAACTGGAAATTTTTATAGGAAATTGGATGTAGCATGAGAACATATTCAAAAATGACATAAATCAGACTCATATGTGTAAACATGATCATATCTGTCTACTGAAAAAAGCTGAAAGCATAGATAAGATCAAGATTGTAAAATAGCTATAGTTTAATTAAAAGGGGAAAAACTACTCAAAAAAGTAAAAAACACCTGGCTTGGTGGAAAGAAGAAAAGGTAGAAGGGAAAAGATATGTATTTATACATCTATATAGATAAGATGTTTATGAGCTCTAATTATACTACTAATTTGTATTAGTTCATCAAAAAGAACAGTCTGGTTCAGTCTGTCTGATTATATTTTTAGGCCTACATTTTTCATTTGTGCAACTATGTTGAAGTGTATGGAGTATATTAACCTTGTTACTCTACTCTTTTGTTGCTTTGAAATTCATATCATTGTTTTTATTTTTTGGTTTTATGTTTGAAAAAATCAATGGTTTTTTTCCTTCACTTTTGTAAACTTGGCTAAGCTTTATTTATTTTATTCTTTCTGTCAAAGAAAACATTCTTTGATTGGCTACTTCTGTATACTGATTTTTGTCTCAGTTTCAATATCTATTCTGAGACCACATCTAATTTTATTATTTTACTTTCTTATATTTTGTGCATCACATTCCACATAATGCTGTCTTTAATTCCAATCCTGTACCATTATAGAACAGCTTTTATTAAGGACAAAGTAGAGGTGTATAGAATACTGGTACATTTTTAAAGTGCAAATGCAACATCTATCTTAAAAAACATGTATAGATAGATATATTGACTATGATATAAGTAGTATTAATTCTTCCTTGAATAGTTAAGCTCATAACCCAAAGCATTTGACTTAAACTGCTGAAAGTGTAAATCTTATCTCTGGTTTTATAAAGCTATCAGAATCACAGGAAGGCTGTATCTTAAGAAAAATTTCATATACATTACACAATGTCACCATTCAACTAGATTTTGATGCTAATGAACACATAAAATGGGAAATATGTAAAAAAAGAAAGGCACATATATCTCTGTTACCTGACTTTTTCAATTTTGTGCATCTATGTTCATAGCAGCACAATTTGTGATAGCTAAACCTTCAAAACAACCAAAATGTCCATCAACTGCAGAGGGGATGAAAAATGTGGTATTTTTATACAATGGAATTCTACTCAGCCATAAAAGTGATGATCTTGTGACCTTTATAGGTAAATGGAGCCAATTTGAAAATATCCTCATTAGTGAAATAAACAAGACTCACATTAGTAAATATCGCATTGTCTCTGTAGTGTAAAAAATAACAAAAACTGACCAAATACTGGGATTCATAGAGTATGATAGATATGTGAAAGTGAAAGGGAAAAAAGTGCTCTAAAAAGCATACCCGTATGTATAGTGTGTATAATAGATGACCATATTACCGAATTTCTGTTGGAACACTGAACAGAAGGATTTGCACTGTCAATGTTTGAGTGTCTAGCCACTATTTAAGTTTTGATTTTGTGACTTGGGCCACTAATTTTTAAGAAGACATTGAGTAATCTATCAACTGGTGATTCTATGATGAGAATTTTTTTGAATTCGGTATTGTTCTACCCTTCTTTTCTGCTTTTCTATTTTCTTTAATTTTCTTTTATTTCTTTGAAAAAAAAGAAAAATATGCAATATAACAACCATTGTTAAATTTCTTTCATTCCATTTTGAAAACCTATATTGTTATTATTTTGAGTTTGCTGTTGTTATTTATGCCTTTTGCTTTTTGTTCTTCTTTTCTGATTTTTCTTTTTTAAAGTAAAAAAGAAAAGAAACACATAAACTAAGGACCATGGAAATACAAAACATTCAAAGACCAAACATTTCTCATCTGTCCCAAGGCAGATTAAAGTGGTCACAGCAGGAGAGGAAATAAAATATCAGACAGTGGATCTCCTCAGTCTGCAATGAAGAGATAAAACATTGTTGAGTTGAAAGAGAACTTGACCCAAAAGTTTATGGAACCACACTCTTGCTGAATACGAATGAAAATTTCTTAAATATGATTATTTGAAACAGAATTTAAGCACCATTAAATATATTGTACATATTGTTAACTACTGCATAGTAGGTATGTTACAGCATATGCTAATCAAAAACTGTAATGCATCAAAAAATCAAAAAGAGAAATACAGGATCATCAATTGATTCATGAGAGTCTTCAATAAAATACACACAGTTTACAACACAAACACACAGAGAAGCTAAAGTGTCTGTATTATCAAGAATATATTTGATGTGGATTCAAAATCACACTGCATGATGAACAGTGACAATAGTTAATCTACCTAAGAAAATACATTTTGCTTTATCCAAGCACTCCAATTCAGTGGAGTATTTGCAATCTTACCCCACCAAAACAAAACCAAAAAAATAAAAAATAAAAAACAGAATAGGAATAAGAAAAGATGCCAAATTGAAGAGAAAAAAAATATACAATGCATGTTTTAGTGAAATAATCCTTTAAATCAGAAGCATGTAGGATCTCATGAGCAAATTTATCCAAGTGGCAGAAGAAATGACATGATACAGAAAGCAACAGACATTCTGCATGCCAAAACTTAAACAGAGTAAACTCAGCAAACCATATTATTCACAACAACTAAAAATGTACAACAGATACATAAAATACATTTAAACAAACAGTTAGAATGATTCCATGTAGCAAATTTCAGGACACTGAATAGATAGATGTAAACACACCCTGGAAGATAGAGCTCTCTTACCTTTTAGATCTAGAAAGTCACACAAAATTCTTATGTGTGAAGAGGTTTGGGCTTGGGAATATGAACAGATCTTGCAAGTGCTCCATTGATCCGTGGCTTGATTCAATGACAAGTGCACAACTGAATGTAACTGTAAGTATTCAGGTCTGCTTCAAAAGAGGGGGTCAGTGGTGTCTTAGTTAATTTTACTTATCGCTGAGATAAAATATGTGATGCCAAAAGTTAGGGAAGTAAAAGTTTATTTCTTAGAGTTCTTGGAGTTTTCATTCCACACTCAGGTGGCTCCAAGGCAGCATGGCATGGTGGGGCATCCATTCATGGCCACTACAAACAGCAAAAGCACAAACCAGCAAGAGAGGCACAGAAAGAGAGATACAACAATACATTGTATTCTGGCTCCACCCCTCGGCAGGTGTAGCACACACACACCACCAATCCAAATGCTAGACACTGAACCAATCAAAACACTAGATTTGCTCATCTATAATTGCACAAGCCTTGGGAGCCACTAACATAAACCATGACAGTTGGATATGAACTGGAATGAAGAGTTCTTCTCCCTGATCCCTATGTCTCTGAATCCTTCCTATGATACTTTCTACTTCAGCTTTTGTGAATCAAGCAAGTTTCAGAGAAAACTAGGGAATTCTGCCATGATGTTCACATTTGAAACAGTGAAACAAAGGCTGAGACCTCTGATATTTTGAGCCACTATAAATTCTTCCCCAAAAGTACAGAAGTGACATATAATTTTCCATATTTTTGATGCAACAGAATTGATTTTGGAATAAGGATCATAATATCAAGAATGATATATAAATGCATGGTACTACCAGTTGAAATACTCACAGCATTCTTCACAGGACTAGAATATAATCCAACAGTGTATAAGGAAGGACAGTCTATCAAGGAAAAACAAAGTATCTTGAGCAAGCAAACAAAAATGGTAGAAATTTAATCATTTTTATTCTCTTCTTTATTTCATTATTTTTTAAAGCTTCAAACATGTATTACATGGTAAAAGTACAGTTATATTAGATACCAAAGACTTACTTAAATAGATTTTCCAAAATAAAGCCTTCCATTAATATTAGTTGGTATAAGACAATTTACTCTTTTATAAACACCATATGTCAAGAAAATGTTCATCCAAGAAATAAATGCAGAAAAAAAATTCTCTGAAACATAGTCTGAGTTGGGTGTGGTAGCACATGCCTTTAATTCAAGGCATGGGAGGCTGAGGCAGGAGGACTGCTGTGAGTTCAGGTCAGTTTGCACTACATAGTAAGCTCAAGACCAGACTGAACTACATAGAAAAAAAAAGAATTAAAAAACTACTTGTTCAAATATATTACTCACTGAAAAGAGGTAATAAAAAACTTTTTAAAAAATGTACTATCCAAGCAACTTTTTAAATTATCAAAACCAACTTAATAAAAACATTAACAAGATTAACTTCTGATTAACATCCAAAATAAAACTTCACTAAAATACCCATGATAATAAATATCTATTTAGATTATTTTCCCATGTGAGAAAGTTTTCTTTCATATAGTAGCACAGTGAGGAGGCTTCCCAACACCGAAAATAAAAATGCATTCAGAATAAATATCTTCCCATTGATAACACTGATATTTATTATGAACTACCTCTGAATATCTCTCATGACAGGTGAGAAAACAGTGGTTCTAAAATATAACATTCAGAGTTTCTAGTATTAAAACATACAAAAAAATCATTGTAACAATTTAAAGAAAATAGTTACACTGGCTAATAAAAATAAAATTTTAAATGGAGTCAAATATGACTTTTAAAGTATCATTTAAAAGTTTCACAAATCTCCACAAAGACACAACAAGAACAGGGGCCTCCATGTTCCTCCTTACTATTTCTGAAATTTGTTTTGTCTACAATTCTACAGCATAAGCTTAGCACATGACTTTCCCATCCTAAGATCACTGATATTTCAGACACTTTCAGTTGGAATGTCAAATCTTGCCATAAGTTACTCAGATTCACTCCAACAATTTCCTGCAGAAAAATAAGCAGAATAGCAAATCAAATGTGTCCTGACCCTTCCATGGATATCTCTAAACCTTATATCACAAATGTTCCAGACAGCCATCTCCTTAGGCCTCCCTCCGCCACTGCTGGTGCTTGCTGCCTGAGGAAGTTTTACAGTGAAGTAAGAGCATCATAATGACAGCTGGTAGTGGCAGCCATGTTGTTACTACTGCTTGGGAAAGTCTCTTTCCTCTAATGGGAAAAAACACTTCCGTTATCATCCAGAGACTCATCACAGTTATGAAAATGCTTGTAGCAGGTTCCTTTTCAACAGCCTTCTATAGTACATTTCATATCTCTCCAAGCCACATGTTCTCCCATTCTTCAAAGTTCATTTGCTTGCTGTTGGGCTCCACCAATCCAGAAATCACACAGCGTGTTAAATGACAGTGCCTCTTTAATTTCACAGGAGAAAACATGTATCTGAAATTCTTCTGAACCATGGGAACAATCTGTAAATGCAAAGCAATTGCTCTCTGTTGTACCATCATGTCCAAGAGCACAGAATAAAACCTCATATAGTGGAAAAGATGCTATCTCCATATTTCTAGACTGGTCAATTCTCACAGAACCTTCTGGAACATTTGGCACATACAGAGTAACAGGAAAGGGGTTCTGACTAGAAGATATCATCGTTGCCATTGCCCATAAAGCCTCGACTTCATTACATGGAGAAGAAACTTTCATACATCCTAAGTACATCAGTTTATTAAATAAAACACTGTCTTCTTCAGGTATTCCACTTGGAGAAGATGGTCTGGGTGTAGAAATTTCTGTGTTTGATGGGTACAAAATTAAGTGAAGAGATGGCTTGTATGTTTCGCTGGATGGAACATCTCCAGTGGAATGGTTTGATTTCTCACTATAACTTTGACAATCAACAAGAGGATAGCTCTGCCCTTTCTCTGAATCTCTCAGCATCACTTCCATGGCTTTTCCAATTGTTCATCTCCATTAGAAACTATCCTTGTGAGTTTGGTTTATTTCACTTATGAGTATGGTCTCAAGCCGTGTCCGTTTATTTATAAATATCTCGATGTGATCATTCTTTATAGCTGAGTAGTACTCCATTGCATAAAAATGACACAACTTTTTTATCCATTCCTCAGTTGATGGGCACTTAGGTTGTTTCCAGGATCTGGCTATTACAAATTGTGCTGCTATAAACATGGGTGCACATATATCACTGTGGTATGATGTTTTAAGTTCTTCTGGAAATATGCCTAGAAGTGGAATAGCTGGTGCAAATGGGACTTACAAACCCAACTTTTTGAGGAATCTCCAAACTGACCTCCACAGTGGTTGCACCAGTATACACTCCTACCAACAGTGTAGAAGAGTTCCTTTTTCCTCACAGCCTCTCCAACACTTGTTGTTGGTAATGTTTTCTATTTGGCCATTCTTTCTGGAGTGAGATGGAATCTCAGTGTGCTTTTAATTTGCATTTCTCTCATGGCTAATGATGATGAACATTTCTTCATGTATTTATTTGCCATTCATATTTCTTCATCTGAGAACTGTGTGTTCATTTCAGATGCCCATTTTTGGATTGGGTCTTGGAATTTCAACGGTCTGATTTTTTTTAATTCTTTATAAGTTCTAAACAGAAGTCCTTTGTCTGAGGAACTGTCCATGAAGATTTTTTTCCCAATTTGTGGGTTTTCTTTTCACTCTGCTGGAAAACTCTTTTGACATGCAGACACTCTTTAATAAGATGTGGTCCCAGTTATTGATTCTGGGAAGTATTTCTCGTGTACTTTGATTCTTGTTCATGAATTCTCTTCCTACCCCTATATCTTTGAGGTTGTTACCTACTTTGTCTTCCAGCAGTTTTAGTGTTTCTGTTTTAATATTTAGATCTTTGATCCATTTAGATTTTAGTTTAGTGTATGGTGATAGACATGGGTCTAGTTTTAGTCTTCTGCATATGGACAGCCAATTTTTCCAGCACCATTTGTTAAAGAGACTGTCATTCTTACAGCGAGCATGTTTGGCCGCTTTATCAAAGATAAGGTGGTTGAGTGAGTTTGTGGTTGTGGTTGTATCTTCCAATCTATTCCACTGATCCTCCAGTCTGTTTCTATTCCATTACCATACTGACTTTATTATTGTAGCTTTGTAGTATAATTTCAAGTCAGGGATTGTGATGCCTCCTGCCTTGCCTTTGTTGCTTACAATTGCCTTTGCTATTCTAGGTCTATTCTGGTTAGAGATGAATTTTTGGAGTGATTTCTCTAGATCTATGAGTTATGTTAGTGGTATTTTGATTGGGATGGCATTGAATCTGTATAGTAATTTTGGGAGAATGGCCATTTTTACAATGTTTGTTCTTCCTATCCATGAACAGGGTATGTCTTTCCATTTTCTGAGGTCCTCTTCGATTTCTTTTTTCAGGGTATTATACTTTTCCCTGTATAGCTCTTTTACTTCTTTCGTGAGACTAATTCCTAAGTATTTCATTTTTTTGGATGCTAGTGTAAAGGGTGTAGTTTCTCTTATTGCTCTCTCAGTACTTTTTTTGTGTGTATATAGAAATGCTATTGATTTTTGTGTATTGACTTTGTATCCAGCTACCTTGCTGAATTTGTTAATTATATCTAGGAGTC
Organism: Dolichotis patagonum; assembly: GCA_004027295.1. NCBI lineage: Eukaryota > Metazoa > Chordata > Mammalia > Rodentia > Caviidae > Dolichotis > Dolichotis patagonum. The sequence continues at coordinate 1,183 of PVJX010034943.1, read as the reverse complement.
TTTCAATACAATTTTGGGGGTCTTCTATGTAAAGTATCATGTCATCTGCAAATAATGATAATTTAACTTCCTCTTTTCCTATCTTTGCTCCTTTTATTTCTCTTTCCTGTCTTATTGCTTGGGCTAGTATTTCCAGTACTATGTTGAATTGCAGTGGTGATAATGGGCATCCTTGTCTTGTGCCCGATTTTAAGGTAAAGGCTTTCAGTTTTTGACCATTTAATAGGATGCTGGCTGTTGGTTTGTCATAGATGGCCTTTACCATATTGAGATAAAGACCTTCTATTCCAATTTTCTGTAAGGTTCTTATCATGAACCAGTGTTGGACTTTATCAAAAGCTTTTTCTGCATCTATAGAGTTGATCATGTGCTTCTTCCTTTTGGCTCTATTGATACGATGGATTACATTTACTGTTTTTCATATGTTGAACCATCCCTGCATTCCTGAGATGAATCCTACTTTATCATGGTATATAATCTTCTTGATGATTTGCTGCATCCTGTTTGCCAATATTTTACTAAGAAATTTTACATCTATGTTCATTAGGGAGATTGGCCTATAGTTCTCTTTTTTAGTTGAGTCTTTCTCTGGTTTAGGCACTAGAGTGATATTTGCTTCCAGGAATGACTTAGGAAGAATTGCTTCCCTTTCAATTTCATTGAAGAGTTCAGCAGTGTTGGAATTAAGCCTTCTTTGTATTTCTTGTAGAATTCTGCAGTGAATCCATCTTGGCCTGGACTCTTCTTTGTAAGCAAGGACTTAATTACATTTTCAATTTCAGTAATAGAAATTGGGTTATTCAGCAGTTTTACATCTTCCTGATCCAGCTTTGTTAGTTCATGTGTATCTAGGAATCTGTCTGTTTCTTCAGTGTTATCAAACCTATGAGAGTAGAGGTTTTCAAAGTAGGTGTTGATGATCTTCTTTATTTCCACTGAGTCTGTAGGAATTTCACCTTTTTCATTTCTTATTTGCATGAATTTGAGTTTTTTCTTTCCTTTTTTTAATAAGGTTGGCCAGGGGCTTATCAATTTTATTTATTCTTTCAAAGAACCAACTCTTTGATTCATTGATCCTTTGTACTGTTTTCTTAGTCTCTATTGCATTAATTTCTGCTCTAATCTTTATAATTTCCTCCCTTGTTTTGGCTTTGGGCTTGGCTTGCTCTTCTTTTTCTAGATG
>PVJX010034942.1:0-18573 GCA_004027295.1 Dolichotis patagonum | reverse complement strand
GTTCAGAAAGCCCTGTAATTCTTTCACTATATGCATGGCTTTATACTATTGTGTTATGTTTGATATTATTGTAATTGAAACTATGCTCAACTATAGCAGAGTAAGAGATATGGTGTTAGATACTGTTGATGTCCAGTTGACTTAATGTAAAGTACTGTGTTGTCTATGTTGTCCTCTTCTGATCTGCTCTGTACTGCCCACTTTTGTTTTATTCTCTTTTAAATTAAAAAAAAAAAAGAAAATCACCAGGCAGAGTCTACAAACTATGTTTTTACTAAGCTATAGAGCAAGTGTATAACTTTATATAAACCTTAAACGATTGTGTTCTGAAATCTAAACACAGGTGTGGTAGTGCATACCTGTAAATCCCAGCACTTGGGAGGCTGACACAGGAGGATCACTATGACTTCAAGGCCAACATGGGCTACATAGTGAGTTCAAGGCCAGCCTACACTACAAAGTGAGACTCTGCCTCAAGAAACAAAGAAACAAATCTAATTTTAAAATAAATATTAAAAATAAAAATATACAAACAATTTAACTTACTTGCAATTACCCCTTCCCTTTCTTCCTTCTTTCATTACTTTATTCTTTCCTTTCTTTTAGCATCATTAGTGCAAGCCTACAGCATTCAGCAGGTCAGACTCTAACCCCAGCCCAACCACCAGATGGTGGAATGGTGGAGACTCCAACAAATGATAAGTTCAGACATATCTAACAGAGACAAATCACACTTATTTCCACAGAAGGAACCCAGACCCAGGGTTGCCAGGATTTGCCATCTATCAAGATACATGAAATGTAGATTTGTGACAAAACACATAACTTTGAAATAAGAGTAGTTGTTTATTTTTTATTATGTGCAGACAAAATAAAACAGGTAGAACAACCCTCCAGTGTCAGGGCAACTCCTCCCTACACAAGGAGCAAGCTCCCTTCAATCACAGCCCCCGGCTATGAGCCACTTGCCTCATTGGCAAAGCACGGACTAAAGAAAAGTCTCAGACTCGCAGGACATGATGGTGCCATCCATTGGGTCCTCCAGGCTGGACCACAACAGATCTGGAGCAGAAGCTCCAGAGCAGAAAGGACAAGCAAGGAGGTTCAGTGCAGGACACTCACCCCCAACAGTCCTAGCCTGCAAAGTCCTGGCGCTCCCAACCCAGACTCAGACCTCAGGTTCCGTTTTTTTTCTCCTGTCAGGCAGTAATGCTGCATCAGTGAGAGGAGTGTGCACATTCCAGCCACATTAATTAAAGAGGAATTTTCCCTCAGAGATGAGTGTGTATTAAAAATATCAAATATTAATCACTGGCAACATTAATTTATAATAATGCTTGTCTTCCTCTCAACTTTCAAGTCAACATCTGGTGTGACTGCTTTGAAACTAACACTCGGCTTTATCGAGGGAATTATAAACAGCCTGAATTAAAATCTTCTTCACCTTGAACTGAACAGACTAACTCCATGGAATGGCTTACAGAAGGAACAGGGCTACAGCATGCAAAAAAAAACCCTGAGTGGGTCTATCTGGGGGAGTGTTTAAAAGGAAGAGGAAAGGGGTAAGGGAAAGAGGAGGAAAAGAAGGAAGGGACACTGGTGTAGGGATGGGAGAGCATAGGGAGGCCTGGGCCAGGAGGGCTCTGGGCATCCCCCTTGCAGGCTGGGCTGCAGGAGGTCAGCCTCCCTCCCACCCGGTCTATCTCATGAGGGGTTGAGGTTGAGTGTTTAGGCTGCCTCGTGCCACTTAACTACTTTTCTAAAGTTGCCCTTTGGGTGTTGGTTGATACAGGTACTATCTCTTCCAGAAGGAGGCAGAATCCACTTTGTATACAAAAAAAGAAAAACTTTATCTGCCAGCCCAAAAAACACTTTTGCTCCATGAGCTCACCTAGTAACCTCTGTTCATACTTCCCTCACTTCTCCTTGGCTTGCCCTGTCTCACTTGGCCCTCAAAAGGGTCCTGAGGTAGATGCTAGTAAAGAGGAGACTGAGATTGGAGAAGCTATCTCCCCGAAGTTAGGTTGCTAGCAGATGATGGGCAGGGACAGGATTCACATCAAGAAACGTGAGTAGCAGGGTGGGGGTTTCTCCACACATAATCTGGGTCCAACGTTTCTCAGGTCGCTAAGACTTCAACTTCTCAGATCCTCTCCCCAGACATTTAGATCCAGTGGGTCTGGATAGAGCTCAGCACCCTGGTTAACAAGCACCTCCAGTGAAGGCAGTCTGGGAGTGCCACTGTGGGCACCCCTCGAGGCAGCCTCATGAGGCAAGGATTTGTCACATGTGTAAACAGACTCCTAGCTGCCTGCTTCCTTGGGAAACTGAAATACCATCTGAACGTTTGGTCCTGGAGAACAGAGAAGACAGGGTAGGAAGAGAGGGCACTCGTGGAAGAGGAGGCAGTGTGTGGATACGGAGAAAGAGGGTGGGAGATTGTGGGACAGCACACGCCCAAATGCAGCCCTGACTACCCTCAACCCCTTAGGAGCTCAGGGCACCTCTGGAACATCAATGGCCTTCCAAGGCCACATGTTTTGCCATCAGGCTGTCCACACAGGTCTCCTATGTTTCTGGAAGACTGGGGCTGTCTAAGGTATAGTGGCCAAAGGATGCATTTCCCATGACCAAAGGCACCCACAGACCCCAAAGAGAGGGTGGAAATGAGGGTCCTGAGACAACTTGTTGATGGAGCATCATGCTCCTTTCACAGCTGCCCATGCCAGTAAGGCCCGGGAGTCAACCCTGTCCAGCAGGGAGCTAAGGCAAGAAGCTCTCTTCCATCTTTCTCTCGCAGGCCAAGTCATCCCACCGGCTCCAAAGTCTCCCAAGTACTCCGTTCCCCTGAGGCTTTCAAGGCTCCTACATCCGACCCTGCCTCCCTGGGCCTGCTCCCCAGCCTCTGCTCCAGTTTCTGTCTGTAAGCTAATGAGAGAAGGAAGGCTGGGCCAGCCTAGCATAGTGTCCCAGGGATGTTTCCCTCCCTTGCCTTCACTCTGGGTGAGGGCTACCTGTGCCCAGGAGCTGATGCTCCTGATGTATCTCGACAGGCTCCCAGAGCCAGGCAGACCCCAGGAGAGAGGCATGGACCTTGTTCCCTGCTGCCCCGACCCTTTAACACCCCTTCTACACACCAAGCAGTCCTCATTATGGCTTGTGTCTAGATGTTCCCCCCAAAGCCTCATGCAGTCACAGGTGGGGCTTTTTCAGAGGTGGCTGTATCTAAAGTGTGCTACACTGGAACTGATTCGTGGTACAATGCTAGGTTTAAAGGCACTGGATAAAGGATGTGAGTGCTACCTGCCCTGAGTAGGCTGGATAAGAGAAAAGGGGCAGAAAGATGCTGTTAAGTCCTTGCTTGCTTGCTTTTGCTGTCTTCTGCTTGCCATGAAGCGGTTCTACCCTGTGATGACCCTCTCCCAGGACATCCTGCCTTGGAGCCAGCACATTACAGACTGAAATGTCTGCAAACTATGAGATAAGTAAACCTTTTCCCTTTAACTTAAGGGGTCAGGTATTTTGTCTCAGTAATGAGAAAAGCCCCCATCTCACCTTTCCTCAGCTGGCTCCCAGAGGGCCTGGGGAGTGTGTGCCGGACACATGCACTCCTCCAAGTGGTGCGGAAAGCTTGGCCTCTATCCCTGCAGTGCTTTCCAGCATCCAGGTGCTAGGAGGAGTTTTAGACCTCCGAGCAAACAGAAACTACTGCCCTTCAAGGGGTCTCCTCTTTCTCTTTTGCAGCTGCCCTCCTCTTTAGTGATTTTTCCCTGCATCATTGTGGCCACTGAGGTTTGCACAAGTAGCCTACAAAGCCTTGTTCAGATAGGCACATCTGGGCACACATACCCCATCCCTCTTGCCTTCCCCTCTGACTTGTTGGCTCTTGTTTAGTGTGAAGAACACACCCTGCCTGAAATGGAGCTTTTCTATAAGAGGATTAGTCTTCTGCTTGTTGGAAAGCACAGAATTTTCACTATTTGTTTAGCCAATTCCCTCCAATGGTTGGGGTGACCGATTTGCTGGGGCCATGTTTCTATGGGGGTGGAAAGTGCAAGGGCCGTGGTATCAGTCATAGCTTGTGAATTATTCCCATGAATCAGTCCCCACAGTCCCCCAGGCCTCCTCACTGTGACATCTTGTTCTGGTCCTCCTAAGTACATGAGAACTGCGAACTGCCAGTCTATGGGCTGAATGACATTTCCCAGCACTGCCCACGCATGGGGCAGCCACCAGCAATGATGACGTCTGTCTCAGAGAACACATGCCCTTTGGAAGGTTTGATTTGAACACAATCTGGGAAAATCCAGAACAGAAGTCAAAGCCCACTCTCCTTATGTTTTTTCTAGAGAAAAAGATGAATAGCACAGTATTAAGATCAGAACCCATATTGAGCAAACATTCCATTTTACTTTGAAACAGTGACTCATATGTTTAAACAAGGTATTAAAAAACACTTAGATAAGATTTGAGTATCTTTGTGCCCAGAAAAATTGTTATCAAACTCTGCCTACATAAACCTGTGCTTCTGCTCTTCACAATAATAGCAGAACTGTGACTTGACTTCTCCCCACCCCCCTTGCATTCTGGGGCATTGAAGCACATTCAGAAGTCTGAATTCCTTCCTGGCCACTTGATCTGTTTACTCCCCTAAGGAGAGGCTTCCTGGTAACCTTAGCTGAATGGCTTGGCCACAGGAGGCCAAGACACTGGGCCAGTGACCCAGGGCTGACTGATATCCTCATAAAGAAGCAAAAAATCCTCCCTTCCCACAGTGTCTCTATATGACAGGCCTTGCCTTAAGGGCTTTGCACGCACTGACATTTAACCTTCACAACAAGTCTAAGAGGTGTTATTATTATTGGCATTTCCAGGTGGGAAACTGAGGCTCAGAGAGTTTAGTAACCTGACCAAAGTCCCTCAGAGGCAATTAGCTGACTCAGAGCAGGCTGTGTTGCTAATCATTGCATTCCTCCATCTTTCAGGGCACATAAAAAAGTAACTGCCACTAATTCAATGAGAAATACCAATGATCACAAAGTAAACTGCCAAAAAAAAATGTCAGACCTCTCTTCAACATATTTGTTTGCTTAATCTTTGTTTGCTTAGTTTTGTGACAGAAATGTGAGAACTCTTCTCTGACTTGTCTCTGTCAGAAACAAGTCCCTGTTTTCTTGCTTATCACTGTTTCTTTCTGATAATACCCAGATAATCTTGCTCACCAACCTTCAACCCTCAAGTAAAGGAACCCCCTCCTCAGCCTGGAATCTTCTCCTGCTCACACAAACCAAAGCCGTACTGGAGGTCTGAGCCCTTCAGAAAACCACACCCCCTGATTGCTGCCACATGGCTTAGAACTGATATTTCTGTGGCTTGTGGGTAACAGAGACAAACAGGCTGGGAGCAGAGGCAATAAAGAACCTTCTGGGTGGAAGAGCCATGAATTACATTCCTTCTGCCACCTGGGCAAAGTGGTCTGCCCAAGACTCAATCACTGTGTCCCCTAGGCAAGCAGGAGACAGGACAGTCATGAGCAGGTGGCAGGCTGCCAAGGCACAATGTGGCCCTTTCTTTACAAATGCTGAGCAAAGTCTCATGGGGAGCCAACTTTTTCCCACCTGCAGATTGTTCACTGCAGCAATTCTGTGGCTTTCAGCTTTGCAGCCAGGAAAATCCGCAAGCAGGGTGGGAGGAGCCTTATTCTCACTGAGGTGGTCCACTCAGGGAGCAGTTCTAAAAGAGAGGCACATGTTCCTGGAATACAGAGAAGGCTGTGCCAAAGTGCCTGTGCCTGTTACTGCCACACTGCATACGGGCATCTCTGTGCCCACAAAGGTGAGCAGTGGAAGAAAGATAAATGTTCCTTCTGCTCATTTTAAGACACAGGTACACAGTACACAGTATAGCACTTTCTAACTGCTAATGAGGGTTTATTTGTCACTTGGATTTTATCTAGATTGTAACTACCTTAATATGTCACTGAAGGGTATAAAGGGCGGACTATATACAGTTTGACCTTACATGAAATTCTTCTTCCCTCTACCACAAAATAAATAGTTCAAAAATCAGTTTAAAAATATCCATTTTCCTATGATCCCAGCACTACTGGAGGCTGAGGCAGGAGGATCACGAGTCAGAGCCGAGCCTGGACAACTTAGTTACTTACCAAGACCTTCTCTAAAAATAAAATTTAATTACTTAATTTAATTTAATTTAAAGGGAGCAGGGGAGCAGTGCCACAAGAAAATAAAAAGCACCCATTTGAAGGTATACCAAGTCATTTCCCAGCATGCAATGCCCGTCCTCCCTAGTGCTGGGGAGGGCCCCAGAACCTGAGGGTTCCCCAGCTCCCTGGAAGCCCAGGCCCTGGAGGCCAAGCCTGGCCTTTCTGGTGTCAGCCTTTCTATCTCTGAACTGAAGCAGGAAGACTAATCCTTTTTTCTTCTCTTTACCTTGTAGATTTGGATATTTTTAGTAGCTTTTTTGTGATCCAATTCACATACCATAATACTTACCCTTTAAAATGTAGAATTTGGTTAGCTTTTAGAAAATTCACAGAGCTATACAACCATCCTTCCAATCTAATTTTAGAACATTCTTGTTGCTTCCAAAATAAATTCAGAATGCAAGAACAGTGATTTCCCATTTTTCTGCCTCCACCCCACCCCCCAATCCCAGCCAACCACTAATCTGCTTTCTGTCTCTATGGATTTGTCTATTTTGGACATTTTACGTAAATGGAATCATATGTGACATGGTCTGCTGTGGCTGGCTTCCTTTACTTAGCACAGGTAGCATGTATCAATATCTCATTCCTTCTCAAGGCTAAATAATATTCATTGTTTGGACAACACATTTTTCTTGGCTACTCTTCAGGGATAGGGAATGGCTCTTTAAAGATAGTGCCTGATCAGAAAAAGTGTCCCTGAGGACACTCAGACAAGGGTGTACATCTTGCCACCATGGGCTTCCCTTGCTCACTTGGCAGGATCTGAGTCACTGGTGTATGCCAGGCAACTCCTCAAGGTTGACTTAGGCTGATCTGAGAGCTAAGATATTTTCAAGCAGCAATTTCTGGAGCCCTGAGATTGTCAGACTATGAAAGAATAAGAACCCCAACTGTTGCCCTATGGGCCCCTTCCCGAGCAAAGCCACCCCAGGAAAACACAGTCTGTAAAACAGTGTATTATCTTCCAGGGGACTCAGCTCTGAGGCCCGTGTCCCAACCCTGAAACCCCGGCCAAGGTGACCTTTCTCTTTGGCTTTGGGACCCCCACCCCACCCCACCCCCACCCCCCACTCTTCCTGGGACCTCACCACTGTTCCCTGCCTTCTGGACCCCAGTGGTGAACCAAATAGTAATCAACACAGAGCATTCGCTTTGTGCTTGCTCAGTCTTTGGGACTCTGAAGATGACGTCATCACAACATGCTCACTGATGAACATTCAGGCGCAGGAGGTTTCAGCGACCAGTTTTCACGGAATCTTCTCATAGTCTGCTCTTGCAGACTTCCTGGCACATTCTCTGCTCTGGCTTCTGCCCTCCTCTCAGTCTGTGTCTGTCTCCTCATCGTCTATGGGGAGAGCTCTAGGCACAGATCCACCCTGGCTTCCCTGGGATACCAGGGAAATAAATGGTGGCAGTGTCAACCTCAATGAATGGCAGAGAAAATGCAGACTTGAGAAGGGGCTGAATGATGAAGAAGCCTCAGGGCGGCAGCTTTATCCACTCAAGCAAGTCCTAGGGGTGCAGGACAATCACTCCTGTTGTTCTGACCCTTACTCACATCTACTTTCCTGGATAAACTGACAATGTCCTCAGCACCTGTCCTAAACTCACAGCAGGAAGACGACAAGAAAGGTCTTTAGGATGAGCCATGATCCCAAGTGGCAATTAAGCATATCCCCTATGGTCCATATGGTGGCAGATCTCTTCCATAGCTGGGAACACTGTCTCTATAAACGTTTTGTCTGGAGAATGGTCCCAAGTGCTTTTAGGAGATGGCCTCTTCCACCTCAATTCTATCCGTTATCCCCATATCCACCACTAGATGACGCCAAACACCACCATTTGTGATGAAAGCTTTGACGCCAAATTGGAGGTAAACATTGAAGTAGATCTAGAAGAAATATCAACCTCACCCGATGTTATTCTTCTAGAATACGTTTGCTTTATATATTTATATCATTCTTATAAGTAGATTATTTACATGCTTAAATGCACGAAGAAGGTATTTCTAAATATGAAAGAATATTCATAAATACATTTGTCTTAGCCTCCCCATCAAATACATTTGTCAGACCCTCCCTGTCTGCCCTCCTGCTCTCAACAACAGCAGCAGGGAACAGGGAACTGGGGTATGGACCAGTTGTACATTTCTCAAAACTCCATCATAAAACATGTGACCAGGTTCAATGAGCTAAGATGTGTTTCTGCCACTGATGTGTCTGCAGCTGGCCTGTTCGTAGGCCAAGACAGCAGGGCAGAATGGGGGTGAGGGGGGCTTTCCAGAGCAACCAGGGGCATACTTGTGCCTGCTTTCTGCAGCCCTGGGCACTGCCTTGCTCACTCAGGATGGATGTTCTCCATGGGAAGTGTGATTTGGACAGGGCTCCAAGAAATCACGGGCCCGGTAGCGATACGCAGTCCCTGGAGATACAAAGGACAAAAGTGGTAAAATTGGAATCTCAAACTCAAAAACTTTACAACTGGAACATGAGTCTGAGAAGAAGAGGAAAAGTGATGTGTGGCCTGAAGGAAAGGAAAGTCTGCACAAGTCAGGAGAGCAGGTGACAACGTCTGCCCATGGAGGCCACGGCAAGAAAGATGGCTGAGTGGACCCTAGCTGTCCTGTGTGGGTCCTGGAGAAACACTGTCTGGCAAGAGAGGGTCAGAAGGGATGGAGGATAGGGGCAGAATGAGCTTTCAAGGAGATAGGAGCACTGGGCTTAGAAACTCCAGTCCTTCTGTGGCTCCTGAGGAAATGAATGGGATTTGATACACTTTCCATTTGTACTGTACGAAGACCAAGGTGTGGAAGAGCCCATAGGACTGATGACTTACAGGTAAGGGAAGGTCCCAGCCCTGGGCTGAGCACAGGCCCAGAGCCCAGCGAGCTCTCTCGCTGACATGGCCTTCCTGGCCCCAGGTGATCCGCAGCCTGGGGTTAAGTATAGGACAAAGGCAAAAAAGACCAAATTTCAGAAAGCAGAGTTACAGTTATACCTTTTCATTGCTGGGACAAAACACTTGACACCCACAGCTTACACGAAGGAAGGTTTATTTGTGGCTCATATTTCAGAGGTTTCAATCCATGGCAGGCTTGCGCCAAGGCAGGAATATCAATGATAGAGGAACATGACAGAAGAAAGCTGCTGTCAACAAGCAAGGGGCAGGCAAAAGCCAGAGGAAAGAAAGTCGGGGCCACACATAATCCCCAAATTCATGTCATCCTGACCCACCAGACACACCAAGAGGTATGCTTCACTAATCTCCTCGGTGCTGCAATCAACGTGAATATCCAGCTCAGCCATCACAGGCATCTAAGCAGTGTTCCAGTCAAGGCTCCCCCCTGCACACACACCGGCTCATAGCCCCCTTCCTGCCTTAAACCGTTCACACACCCTTACCGGAGTCCTTGAGCTGCCTTTCGAACCTCATCTTAAAAAGACCCTGAAATCTACCTATGCCAAAAATATTGCCCTAGCTGGGAGGAGGACACCAGCTTCACCCTTCCCCACCTGGACACAGCCTGACTTCCACACAGGTGTGGACCCTGGCGGAAGCAGAGGCAGGAACACCATGCTGACACACCTGGGTTTTGTCCTCCTTTTATTCTAGAGATGAAGTACATAGGTGCTCCTCTGTTCTTCCTCCCTTTCTTCCTGCTTCTACTCGCTTTTTCCTAGTCAGACAGGGGAGGTCCCTGCTCAAGTTCTGTTTTCCAGGGGCTGCCTGAGATAACTGCCTAATTGCCTTCTAACAGATCAACATCAGATTAGATTGAACTCCACCATTTGCATTTTAAGGGAGAATCACTGAGGATGGGGGGCTTCACTGGTAAATTGGCAAAAGGGAGGTGCTTTAGGGGCACTGGAATTCCGATCTGGTGGGCAAGTTGAAGGGCCACAAGCTGGCTGCAACTGGAGCTGTCAGGAGGCTGCCTGATTGCTCCAGCTCCCCACGCCAGTTCAGAATGACTGCTCTCTACCCTCTGGGAGCAGGTCCCTCAGGCCTGAGATATAAACATAAGGAGCCATCAATCAAAGGAAGATGGGCAACTTTCAGTTTGGTCTTCCCGGACTCCACATGACTAAGAAACGCAATCAAAGACCTGTGCTCAGGAGTGTTTGGTTCAGGGAACATGGCACACACAAGTAAAGGTCAGGGCCCAGGGAGGAGGACAAGCTGTCTGCATAGGACGATGATGTCCTTTCCACATTCACAACTTCTCAGGCAGCCTGAGCAGTCAAGAGAACCAGGCTGACCACCCTCGTGGTCAGAGGTATGCCCACCTGGTGCAGACTGTGTGCAGTGCAGGAGGGACTGATGTGCAATGTAGGACTGGGGGAGTTAGAGAAAGTTAATTGCATAGTCCAGAAGAAGCCATGTTCAGGGACTGTCCAGTAGTTCAGGGGTAGTCTGGCTCTGAGACCAGACAAACTCTTAAAAGTTGATGTTCTTTAAGTCCATGGAGCAGCGGTACCTGCCATCCAGAAACCGGGAGCATAGCAGGTTGGGCAAGCAAGGACAGGTGTGGTACTGGCGTTTCCGGAAGGAGGGGACCTGGGAAAAGAAGGAAGTGAGAGCTTCACCATAGAAAGTAGCCTCCTGCATTAGCCAATGGCTCCCTGGCCCTGGCAAATGACTCACCCCACCTCCCACCACCTAGCATAATTAGTGATTACAGATAGGGAGACCTAGGCACAAGTAACTAAGCAAAACATCACAGCTGGTTAACGGAGGAGCTAGGCTTGGGTCCCAGGCAGCATGGCTCTGCAGACCAGAACACAGGCACCTGTGCTGCGCACACATCTGTTGGCTGAACACCACTGCTCATCTGTTATGGGCTTGAACTCTGTGCCGGGTACCTCGGAGCAGCTATGAAGGGACAGACCTGCCCTCTGACTCACATCCAAAGGAGTCCTGAGCCTCGAGGTGGCTTTAAGGGGTTTGAATAGGAGTAGTTTAAAAAAAATAAGTTCAGTGTCAGCTACCAGGTTCAAGTTCAGGTCTGACACTTTCCAGCTGTATGTGAACCAGTCATTTATTTAGCCTCTCTGTGCCTCAACTATATTACGTTTAAAATGGGTTAATAGAACTTATGACATTAAATTACACGTACAAGAAGTCTGGTATGAAGAGTGGCGTGTAAAAATCACTTCGCATTAGTTTCTATTACCCACTGAATACACATCCCCACTGATGTCCCAGAGGTTCTGAGAGGCCAGTTTCTGGTCTCATTTCATCTTCTTACAAGGAGCTTCCTAGGCAGCAAAGGGTACTTGAGACACTTTCAAAAGCTGAATTTCTGAGATTCATAAGGGACTTTCGGGGTAATTAGTTCACTCTTTGTGAGCATGTACATGAGGCTCAGAGCAGTTAAGTTAACTGCCTCAGACCATGCAGCAAATGAAGATTTAGGAGCCCATGTGATTGGGACCACCATTCTACCCCAAAAGCGAGGCAGTGCCCAGCAGCTGTGAGATACAACTAGAAGCTGAAGTTCCAGTGCCCGCTGTCTCTCTGGCCGTGTGCCTTGAGCAATCACTGGACCTTGCTGTCCCTCGGTTTCATCACCATGGCTCGGAGTTGCTGTGGGGAGCAATAACACCGGTGATTCTCCAGCCTGTCTAGGTGGTAGGTGGTCCGTGTCAGGCTGTGTACACTGCACAAACATCATCTGTAGGGGTCTAAGAAAGGTGGGGCAGAAGGACAGACAGTAGTGCCTCTGGAGCTACCTGCTTCCCCTCCTGCAGGCTGGGGCTCAAGCCACACTGATGGAGCAGGCTGCCCTTCCCTGCCTGTCCTCAGAAGCCCTGGTGGAGCCAGGCCCAAGACCTCCCTGTCAACTGAGTCCCTGCATCACTCACAGGCATGCAGCCCCCGTGTCAGCGCGATACCTTGTGGCTGCTAGGGTGACACTCTTCTCCTTGGCGTCCCCGAGGGGTGCACATCCGCAGCCCCCGCAGCCACAGGCTGATGGCACAGCAGGTACCCGCCCCACACTGGACATCCCACTCACAGGCCTGTAGTGGCAGAGAAAGGGACAACCCATTAGTGCCACCGAGAGAAACCAGATGCCCCATCAGGACCCAGAAGAAGGCGGAGGATTTAGCTCAGTGGCATGAGTGCCTGCCTGGCAGGCGTAAGTTCGATCTCCAATACAAAAAGAAAAAGAAAAAAAGTGCAGAAGAGGAGCATTGTCCCAGCCTCTGTCTAACGGGACATCTGGTGCTGTGGTCACTGGCGCTGCTCCCCCCACAGGCAGGATGCTCAGGGCTCCAAAGACCATCAGACCTAGATCTGAGGACCGTCCCCAGTGCTCTGAGGCCACTTGGTGGGAGGCAGTCTTCCTTGTCTGACAAGTCTGAAAGTTAGGAGGCTTTGCAGGTAGAGCTTTTCTTACACCAGCAGATGCAAGGTGGATGCTGGTAGAATTGTGTTAATTAGGATCCCAGGAGTGGGTGGGGATCCCAGACCCCCGGTGATCAGTGCTGAGCTGCCAGTATTCTCCACCTTCCCCAGCACATGTGGCTGGTGCCTCCTCCACATGCTGGCCCTGGCTCTCAGGATGTGAACATGTATTTCTCCCCATACCTCTCTGCTGAGGTGGCTCCCAGAAGAGGCTTCAAGGCCCTGTCATTTATAAAGAAGGCCACACAAGGCCACTTTACATAAAAGCCAGGTCAGGAGAATACAATTCTGAACTGCTCCAGATTTCAGGCAGGGCCTGAAGACCCTGAGCTGACCACTTCAGAGAAGCTCTCTGTCATTGCTGAGCTGAAATCTGAAGCTGGGTTTTGATTTGCTCTTCCCCAGCAGAAGACCTCAGAGACCATATAGTCCTGTGTGGGACTGGACCAAACTAGCAGTTTTCAACCTTCTCAGCTCTAGGAAGGAAATGGGATGTCAAGTGCCTTTTCACCCAGAGGAGGTGCTGGTGGCATCACTGGCTGCCTGTCTCCAGCCTGGCAAAGGCCCGGCTCTCACCCCAACCAGTCTCCTGAAAGCTGAGGGTAAAGAAGTAGATTTCACTCAACTTTTCTCCCGCAGTGCTGGGACCTTGCTGTCCTGCTGTGCAACCTGAATTTAGGAACAGTCACAGTCCAGGGATCACGGAAGCATGGAAGTCAGATGTGGGACACCAGTAGGACAAGGAGAAAGGATGGTGGCCAAGGGCTCTTGGCCTCCCTTCAACCTATTTTAATTATTCATCTTGCCATTCACACATTTCCCTGACCCTAACTTTCTCCTGTGCTTTTCACCTCCCCACATGTTTATCCTGCTGCTACCCTGACCCAGGCTCTGGAGCCAGCCCAGTGAAACTTAGCTGGGCTTCCTGGTCCCCCATGTGTTTCCTCCCTCGCTATGGGGCACCCGTGTTTTCTCTCCTTCCTTCCTTCCTTCCTTCCTTCCTTCCTTCCTTCCTTCCTTCCTTCCTTCCTTCTTTCCTTCCTTCCTTCCTTCCTTCCTTCCTTCCTTCCATTCTGCCTTCCATCCTTCTTACTCCCACCCAGACCTTAGGCCACACAGCAGGAGACCAGCCCGGAGCGGTTTTCACACACAGGATGTTATTCTGCCTTACAATTTTATTTCTGTTTTGTGTCTCCAAGGCATTGGTTTGCCTGTAGCATTTGTTCTTCTTTTGAACTCAGACTTTGTCCTTTAAAAAGGAGAATGAAGCTATCCTTTCTCTAAACATTATTAACTACTCTGATTCCAGGAAGTGTTTGGTATGACTCTATATTTCTCTTCTCTGTGTAAAATGCTGGAAGAGGTTGAAATAAAATTAATTTCCCTTCCTTTTCTGGTGACTTTCATCCAGAAGGCTTTCAGAGAAGCACTGCTTTTGGTTTTAATAAGAATGTTGCTTCCACCACGTGCCCAGGCGAGAGCGGTTTGAGGCAGAGCCAAACATCTGAGAGGACGCCATAGCCTGCGACATTTCAGCACCGAAATGCACAGCGTCCTTGGCTCCTCTGCTGCCAGGCTCTGCTTCTACTGGTTCAGGGTGTAATTGGCCCAATATTGGTGTCACCCTTATTTCACTGAGAGCTAAAAGGGTAGAGAGCACAAGAAGGGATTTTAAAACAACCCTTCTGAAAAGTAGACGCAGAGGAGGCAAAACTGACAAAAGAGCAGCTAATAAACTCTTTAATGAAGCCAAGATGCTATGTTCCCATTGACATGTGGGCCTTTCACACAAAAGATAAATTACGGGGTGCTAACCC
The DNA here is from genome assembly GCA_004027295.1 of Dolichotis patagonum. Classification (NCBI taxonomy): domain Eukaryota; kingdom Metazoa; phylum Chordata; class Mammalia; order Rodentia; family Caviidae; genus Dolichotis; species Dolichotis patagonum. The sequence goes on along the minus strand of PVJX010034942.1, from coordinate 4,119 downwards.
ACTTTGTAAAGGAACTCCCTATTATACAATCTTCATTTTGGAAAAGACCAAAATTTAAATTTCGCACGTTCTCTTAATGAATTTAAAACATGATTTGGTTCACACACAGCTTCTCAAAAGCCAAACCTGATTATGAGAACAAAGTGTCACTAGTCTGAAAATTACATGCTGCCAAACAGGGAAGCTGTCTGATGGCTGCCTCCCCGTTCCCCTTTATTTTTGATGTGTCAGGCAGTTCAAGAGCTTATATCTTGTGCAGAAGCTGACATGGTCTGAAAACCCAGGCACAGAGAACACTGGACTTACCCCCGTGATCACGGCAGAGTCGGATACAGTCACCAGGAGAAGCATGACTGAGACTTTCATGGCGTCTCTCATGGTCACTTGGGGTGAAGGTGAATGCTGTCCTCTCCGATGTCTCTCACTTGTGGCTCAGTCTTGTGCTCGACAAGCTAGGAAGGCCAGGTGCCTCCCTCCTCCTCCCAAATTTATACAATCAGATTCAGGATGCTGGTGGATGCCTCATCTCTACATTCCCTTCCCCATCACCAGCGTTACTCAGATGATCTCAGAAGCGAAGATGAGACCTGAATCCCTAACAACATCAAATCACCATCAAGAGTAATAAAAATGGATATGTCCAGGGCTTTGACAGTTGCTCTAACTCTTCCGAGAACACTATGCTTCAGACAACTACACGTGCCCCACTCGATATTCATGTCTGCTCTGAGCATCTTTCTACGATGCTCAGGGTAAAGGAGGGCTTTGGTAACGAATTAAAGGATCTGCAACATTGCCATTTATCCTTCCCTGCACCAACAGTGTGAGAGAGAGGATTACTGATTCTCTTGCACACAAGCTAACAGGATTATGTGGGCATTTACCAAGGGCTCAGCACAGAGATAGCTTTTCAGCTGTGCTTGGATAAGATGGTGTCCCCAGCCCCACAGAAGGCAAAAATTCTAATAAGGAAACATTAGAGAGTGAGAAAATAAGTATAAGGTTTGTGCAGTTGATGCTCACAAGAGTGGTACACATAAGGATCTTTGACAGGCACAGGATAAATACCAGCAAGTGTCACTTGGTACGGGTACCAAGGACAGATCAGCAGGTACAGGTCCCATGTTCTCAGGATCCTATAGAGAAGCATGCTTGGATTGGGCTTCAGGTAAAAGATAACAGGAGCCACATTGCTGGCCTCCCATTGCATGGAGTGAGCATAGGAGTAGCCTTCTCTGAGATCAAACAAGCATGAGCACTCTGATGCCAGTCTGGCAAGAAGGTGACTTTGGGCATAGCACCTTGTGTGGGGGAGGAAGCCTCTGGTCCCAACCTTCTCTACTCCAGAGGAGAGAGCCAGGAGAAGCTCCTGTGTTTCAGGAAACTGAAAGAGAGTCCATTCTTCTGGACCCAGTCCAAATCACAAGCGTCAGAGCAAGGGAGTGTTTTAGTCTGTTCAAGCTGCCAGAGCAAAATGCCTTAGACCAGGTAATTTATAAACAACAGAAATGTATTGTTTATAGTCAGGGAGGCTAGAAGGTTCAGGATCAAACTGCAGGTAGATTGGGCGTCGTATAAAGGCCCATTCTGCTTGATAGATGACACTTCATTGTATCTTCACATGACTGCATGAAGCAAATACACTTCTTTTGGCCTCTTTCATAAGGGGATTAAGACTCTTAAACTCTGAGGGCTCTGCCCTCCTAAAAAAACTAGTTCCATAAATACTCTTACGCTAGGGATTAAGTTTCAATGCATGAGTTTTGAGGTAACACAAATATGCAGACCACACTAGGGAGCTACATCCAGATTAAGGGATAACAGAAAAATTAACTCTTAACCTGGGTGAAGGTAGACTCCATCCCAGGTCCCTGACCCAGGTACAATTTAGACCCCTATATGACTTCATCTTCAGAACTCTGTGGATTTCAAACTTGAGTCCCTACTCAAGTTATTTTGATCCCATCTGACTGACTGGGTTTCAATGATTGAAAGACTTTTTTATTAAACAACTAGATGTCATTAAAGAGGAGATGCACCAGGGCAATGGGGAGTACCTGTAATTCCAGCTGCTCAGGAGGCTGAACAGGAGGATCACAAGTTCAAGGCCAGCCTGGGTAGCTTGGCAAGACCCTGTCTCAAAATAAAAAATAAAAAAAGGGTGGGATTGTAGCTTAGTGGTAGAGCTCTTGCCTAGCAGACACAAGGCAGGGACATCATTACAATAGCATCAGCAAATATCAATCACCTAGGAATAAACAACCTGACTACATGGGACATGTCTCTAGTTACTCAGTTCAGGACCACAGCTCCTCCCCTGTGACTGTGAGCAAACTAGTCCTCTCTCCTTAACAGTTTTCCTTTCATTCCTTCCTCAGGTTCCAGAATTAGGCTACTCTTGCTCTTGTTCTTTTCCCATTCTCTCCTCATTCCCACCAGACTCACTCCAATTCCCATCCTATCAGCAGATCAGCTTTATCGGTCACCCTCAGCCTTCTGAATGCCAAAAGCAAAGCATTTTCTATATTCTTCTTGTTTACTCCCCAGCACAGGAAACTACTCTTTTCTTTTCTCACTTAGAAAAAAAAAAAGAGCACAGTTTGCTGCTAGCATTCCTTTAATTTTACAGAAACACACTCTTTGAGGCTGAAGCAAATCTGACTGCTTTTCAATGTGAAAATAAAATATAAAAACTTTTCTTAGAATTATTTCAAAACAGAACTTGTCTGTAATCCTAATGTAACAGAAATGTATATAATGATCAGAACGTAATAATTGGGGGGGGGTATGGTAAATTTCAAAGTACAGAATAACACAAATAGAATATCACATTCTGCACAAAAATACATGTTTTCCTCAGGATCTTCTTACCATCCTTGTCATTGTGCAAGCAGAGAACTTTGCAGTGATCAGTTGGATTCAAAAATAATAAGAGATTTTTTGGCAGATTTTGAGGTAAAGTTCGTGTTGGTTTGGTTTTGGTTTTGGTTTTTTGAGACAGAGTCTCATTATGTTTAGTTCAGTCTGAACTTGAACTCACAGTGTAGCCCAGGTTGGCCTCAGACTTGCAGTGATCCTCCTGCCTCAGCCTCCAGAGAGCTGCAGTTAAGGTCTGAACCAACACAGCTAGCTAGAAGTAAGTTTAAGACAAGTTAGTGAGTTAACTCTGGGTATGCTGCAACTGCTGCCACTGGCAGATATTCTCAGGACAAAACCACTCTTACTTCTCATGTCATCATTTTCTCAAGGTCTTCCATTTTTTTCCTCCAAAATCTCCTCTGCTTCTGTCTACTCCTCAAACTAATTCCCTGGAATAACACACCCCTCCTGAGTGCCTCTCACAGCCACCTAAGTGCCAGTGTCTCAGATCTGCACTCCTGACCCACATGGCCCTGAATGTCACTACATTGATGCCTCACTGACAACTCACCACGTCCTTGTCCCCTGACACACTTTCTCACATTCACCCCCCAAACCCACTTATATGATTCAGGGCTCTTAGTTGTAAATAACAGGATCCAGTCTGTCTCGCTAAAGCAGAGAGGGAATTTAATGAAGCTATTAAGTAGCTCATTGAGTCGCTGGGTGTCTTGAGAAACAGGACGAAGCTCAGTGTCTAAGAGCAATGCCCAGAACCACAGCACAGAATTGCCTAATGAGGAAAGTACCCTGCAGACCCAGAACTTCTGCCAACAGCCGAGCCCCTGGAACCTCTTTCTTTAAGTCCTCCCCTTCTAAGAAAGGCTCACATGGACTGCGTGATGGTGGAGGTCTCGTATCTATCCCCTCCTGCAAGGGTAGACTCTTTACTGCTTACAGGAAAGTCTCCAGCAGCTACAGCTCATAACTGCCCACGTCTCTGTCCTCTCTACACAGTTGACAGCCTCACAACACCCTCAATGGCCAAACCTGGAAATTCTCTAGATTCCTAATTTCCCTGTACTTATGAGTCACCTGACCCATCGCTTGGCCTTCCTCTGGACTTCAGATTCTCCTTCCCTTTCCATCTTTGCCTTGGCTGTGCAACCATCTCCCTGGATGACCCCCCCATAACAAGACCCAACCTGCCTAGCACTCTTTTTAGCTTCATCTCCTCTCTCTCTCTCTCTCTCTCTCTCT